>PVLD010023936.1:0-26460 GCA_004027595.1 Dinomys branickii | reverse complement strand
CCACCTCCATCTGCAGCTCTCTCTTGCTGTTGTGCTCCAGTTCCCGTTTGTTCCTTGGCTGGATCCCTGGGAGTTGCTGTGGCTCTGATGTCGCTGCCGATGCACCCCACCGCTCCCCACTGGCAGCCGCCCACACAGTGGAGAGGCAGGAGGCCACAGCCTCGAGGCAGGCATAGAGCTGGGTGTGGTAGGATGTGTACTGGCTGCTCTGGCTCCACCTTGCCTCCAGGTGCTGATTAGGAAGGTCGCTGCAGGGTGGGGACTCCGCTTCAGTGGCTGTTGCAACCTCTCATCCTCACACTGGATTTGACCACAGTTCCCAACCACCATTGCCTCTTTTCCTGGCTGCACCCTCTCCTCTCCAGACTTGGTCCAGCTCTTGGAACTCCGCTCTCCCTTGGCCAAGTCGGGAGGCTTCCATGAGCGTGGGTCTCCGAAGCTGAAGCTGCGATTGCTGGAACGAGGGCTTGGGCCAAGAGTGTGTTTGAAGCAGCGGCTTCCTCTTTCTCCGTCTCTTCTTCCTCCGACTGTGCCGCGGCGGCCCTCCGATCCTTTCCTCCAGGAGAGGTTTTGCTTGGCCTTTCCTAGGGCTTCAGTTCCCATTTCAGATCCTTCTTGGGTTCAAGGTACGCACCTCTCTCCTTTCTGTCTTCCTATTGCTATATTTCATTGTCTGGGTGGTAATCCTCTGGGAGGTTCTCTCTCTGCTGCCTACCCGGTCGCCATCTTCTCGGAAGTCTGGTTGACTTCTTGATGATAGCCTTTCCTTCTGGGATGAAATGGAATCTCAGTGTTGTTTTAATATGCATTTCTCAAATGACCAATGATGAACAGTTTTTCATGTATTTATTTGCCATTAGTATTTTATCATCTGAGAAGTGTATATTCATCTCAGATGTCCATTTTTGGACTGGGTCTTTGAATTTGAGGGGCCTGATTTTTAAAAATTCTTTATATGTTCTAGATAGAAGTCCTTTGTCTGAGGGGCAGTTGGCTAAATTTTTTTCCCAATTTGTGGATTTTCTTACACTCTGTTGGTGATTTCTTTTGCTGTGCAAAAACTTCAATAAGATGAGATCCCAGTTGTTGATTCTTTGAAGTATTTCCCATGAAGTTTGGTTTTTGTTCATGAACTCTGCCTACCCCTGTACCTCCAAGATTTTTACCTACTCTCTCTTCCAGTAGATTGTGTATTTCTGTTTTAATATTTTGATCTTTGATCCATTTTGACTTTAGTGCGTGGTGATAGACATGGGTCTAATTTTAGCCTTCAGTATGTGGAAAGCCAGTTTTTACAGCACGATTTATTAAAGAGGCTATCTTTCTTCCAGTGAACATGTTTAGCCCCTTTGTCAAAGATGAAGTGGCTGAGTGTGTTTGTAGTTGTGTCTGCATCTTTTAATCTGTTGCATTGGCCTCAGGTATGGCTTTTTGCCAGTACCATGATGATTTTATCACCATAGCTTTGTAGTATAATTTCAAGTCAGGGATTGTGATGCTTCCTGCCTTTCCTTTGTTGCCCAGGATTGCTTTTGCTATTTCAGGTCTTTTCTGGTTCCAGATGAATTTTGGGAATGTTTTCTCTAGATCTGTGAAGTATACTAACAGTGTTTTGATCAGGATTGAAATGAATCTGTATAACAGTTTTGGGAGTATGGCCATTTTCACAGTGTTCTTCCTATCCATGAGCAAAAAATATCTTTCCATTTTCTGAAATTCTTATTGATCTCCTTTTTCAGAGTGCTGTAATTTTCTCTGTATAAATCTTTTACTTCCTTTGTTAGGTTGATTCTTAAGTAATTTTTTTGGATGCTATTATGAAAGGTTTGGCTTCTCTAATTTCTCAGTGTGTTGTTTGTGTTCAGGAATGCTATTGATTTTTGAGTGTTTTCTTTGTATTGAGCTATGCTACTGAATTTGTTGATTAATTGTAGTAATCTTTTGGTGGAGTGTTTTGGGTCTTCTATGTAGAGTATCATATCATCTGTGAATAATGATAATTTCATTTCTTCCTTTCCAATCCTTAGTCCTTTATTTTTTCTCTTGTCTAATTGCTCTGACCAATATTTCCAGAACTGTATTGGATAGGAGTGGTGACAGTGGACATCCTTGTCTTGTTCCTAATTTTAAAGTGAAAGCTTTCAGTTTTTATTCATTTAGTGTGATGTTGGCTATTGATATTGTTATGGATGGCTTTTATCACAGTGAGGTAAAGACCATCTGTTCCTATTTTCTGTAGGGTTTTTATCATGAGTGAGCGTTGGACTTTGTCAAAACTTTTCTACATCTATTGAGATGATTATGTGATCTTTGCCTTTGGCTCTGTTCATATGGTGTAGTACATTAAATGATTTGCATATATTGAACCATCCCTGCATTCCTGGGATGAATCCCACTTGGTCTTAGTGTATAATCTTGATGATTTGTTGCATTCTGTTTGCTAGTAATTTATTGAAGACTTTTGCATCAGTGTTCTTTAGAGAGATTGGCTTATAGTTCTCTTTTTGGTTGGATGTTTCTTTGGCTTTGGTATCAGAGTAATACTTGGCTCCATGAATGAGTTAGGGAGAATTATTTCCCTTTAAATTTCATTACAGAATTTGAGAATTGGCATTAAATCTCTAAATTTCTTGTAGAATTCAGCTGTGAGTCCATCAGGACCTGTGCTTTTCTGTATTGATATCTTTTTAATTATATCTTCTTGATTTAGCTTTGGTAATTCATATGTATTTAGGAATCGCTCCTTTTCCTCTGTGTTTTCCATCCTATGAAAGTAAAGATATTTGAAGTTGGTATTGATCTTCTGAATTCTATAGGATCCGTAGTGATTTCACCCTTTTATTCTTTAGTGCATGAATTTGAGTTTTTTCTCTCCTTTTTTGGATAAGGATGGTAGGGCTTTTCAATTTTATTTAATTCTTCAAAGAACTAACTCTTTGATTCATTAATTCTGTTTTCTCAGTCTCCATTGCATTAATTTCTGCTCTGATCTGTAGTTTCCTCCCTTATATGGGCCTAGGGCTTAACTTGCTCTTTTTCTAGAAACTTGAAGTGTGGCATAAGGTTGTTTATTTGTGTTCATTCTGTTTTCCTGATGTGAGAATTCACCGCTTTAAATTTTCCTGAGCACTGCTTTCATTGCATCCCACCGGTAAGTTGTATCTGCATTTTTGTTTGATTGTAAATATTTTTTAATTTCTTTAATTTCATTTGTGATCCATTGGTTATTCAGGAGTGTGTTATTTTAATTTCCATGTGTTTATGGAGTTTTTGTAATTTCTTTTGTCAGTAATTTCCAGTTTCATTGCACTGTGGTTAGATAATACGCATGAGATAATTTCAGTTCCTATGCATTTACTTAAGCATGCTCTGTGCTAGTATATGGTCTGTTTTAGAGAACGTTCCATGTGCACTGGGAAGAATATGCATTCTGGTGGTGTTGGTAGAACACTCCATAAAGGTCTACTAAGTCCTTTTGTGCACAGGTTTGGTTTAATTGTTATTTCTTTGGTGATTTTTTTACCTAGTTGCTCTATCTCTTTGTGATAATAGGGTATTACAGTCCTGTATTACAGTTGTGTTACTGCTTATTTGTTTTTTCATGTCTGTTAAAATTTACCTTATATAGTTGGGTGCTCCTGTATTAGGTGCATAGATATTTATGATTGTTTCTCTCCTTGCAGTTTTCCCCTAAGAAGTATATGGTGACCTTCTTTATCTCTTTTGATTATTCTTGTTTGAAGTTCACATTGATTGCAAACAGAATAGCTACCCCTACTTTTTTTCTGGGTTCCCCTTGCATGGAGTATTCTTTTCCACCCTTTGACTTTCAGTTGGTGAATTTCCTTTTGAGTTGAATGTGTTTCTTGTATACAGCATATTGTTGGATTTTGTTTTGTGATCCATTCTTCCAGTCTACTTCTTTTGATTGGTGAATTAGGGCCATTTACATTGGTGATTATAACTGATTGGCTTATCTTTATCATGTTATTTTCCTACTATTGTTTCCCTACTTTTTTTCCTCTGTTCAGCTGCTTGCTCTGTTTGGTGATTCCTTTCTGTTGTTGTTTTTGAAGTTGTCATTTTTGTCTCTTTCTAGAATATCCTGCAGCACTCTTTGTGGGGTTGGTTTGGCAATTAAGAACTTCTTTAGTTCTTTATTGTGGAAATATTTTATTTCTCCATTAATTTTGAGGGTTAGTTTTTGCATGGTACATCATTCTGGGTTCGAAGTCGTTTTCTTTCAGGACCTGAAATATTTCATTCCATGCTCTTCTTGACTATGGTTTGTGTTGAGAAATCTGCTGATTCTGCTGGGCTTTCCTTTATAGGTGATCTGTTTCTTTTCACAGCTTTTAATAGTGTGTTCTTTTGTTGAATTTCTGGGATCTTGATGAATATGTCTGGGCGTAAATTTGTTTTGGTTCTGGCTAATTGGAATTTTGTATGCCTCATTACTTGTATGTCAGATTCTTTTTCGATGCTTGGGAAATTTCCACAAATAGCCTTTTTATGTCATTTGTATTGACTCCTGCTGTTTTGTTGACAGCTATTAGCCTTATATTGTTTTTCTTTGCACCATGTTGCAGCTGTTGAATTGTTATTTCCTGGTTCCTTGTTATTTTTAAGCACACTGTTCTTTCGTGATTAGTAGCTATCATGCTGTCTTCAAGGTCTGAAAATCTATCTTCAATTTCTTTCAAGTGGTTTTGTCAGTTTTCAATGGAATTTTTAATTTCCTGCACAGGTCTTTGCATCTGTTTCATGCTTTCTAATTCTTTCCTATATTATTCATTCAAGGTTTCTATCACTTTTGTATGCTCCTTTATTTTTTAATTTGTCTTCTTTAGATGTGCTGAGCAATTCTTTCATTATTGTTACCATTTCATTTTTTGCCTGAGAGGTTTTTTTCTGATCTGCTTTCTTCTATGGCCTGATAGAGTTGTTTCTCTACTTCAGTTGCTATCATTTTAGAAATTTCAGGTGTGTGACTTTCATTTTCTGCTATATCAGTGTCTCCTGACTGGTTCTGGAATGGCTGAGGTCTGAGATTGCGTTTTGCTCCTGTGTTTTGACATTTTCGAAGCTGCTGAAGTTCACAAGGGCACAGTGTCACTCTCATGTTAGTAGGGGGCAGGGTGCGGCTCACTGAGGCTGCTGAAGTTCCCTGGGACTCAGTGCCACTCCTGTAATGGTAGAGTGGCAGGGGGAAGCTCACTGAGGCTCCCAGAGTTCACTGGGGCTCAGCTTCACTCCTGCAACAGTGGGGGGCTGGAGCAGCAGGATGGCTCACCCAGGCTCTTGAAGCTGTCAGGGGCTCATTGTCACTCCCACAATATTGAAGGGGTGGGGGATGGCTTACCGAGGCTCTCAAAGCTGTCCAGGGCTCATCCTTGCTCCTGCCATGGTGGAGGTGCAAGGTGTGGCTCATTGTTCCTGTGATGGTGGAGGTGTGGGGCATAGCTCACTGAGGCCCCTGAAACTGTCTGAGGCTCAGTGTCCCTTGCTGGTGGGGTGTAAGTCATAGCTCACAAGTGCTCCTGAAGCTGTCCAGAGCTCAGCATCCCTCCAGCGATGGTGGAAGGGGGTTGGTGCGGCTCACAGACTTTTCCCAATACTCTGTGGGGCTCAGTGTTGTTCCTGCAATGGTGGCGGTACAGGGCTTAGTTTGCTGAGGACCCCAAAGGTGTTTACTTTCCCAGCATTGCTCTCAAGATGGTGGGTATGTGGGGTGTGGCTCAATGAGGCTTGCCATGCTGTCTGGGGTCAGCACTGGTCCTGAGACAGTCATGCTCATTGAATCTTATGCCTGGTCACGTGTGCTTTCAAATCCCTCAGCACCTTTAATCATTAAATTCTTCTGGGTGTTTTATAGGTTTTCTATTTATATTGCCATTTTCAATACATCTTTTTTTCTTTCCCCATTCATCTTTCCTTGAGTATCATTAAAATAGCTATTTCAGAGTCTCTGTATAATATGAGGTCTTTTTCAAAAACAGTTTCTTTTGACTTATTTGCTTTAAATGGGTCATACTTTGCTATGTTTTGTTTGCTTGTATTTTTTTATTGAAAACTGGAAATTTGAATCTGATAATGTAGTAACCCTGGTTTTTCCTAGTTCCTCACATATTGCTGCCTTCTTTTTTGTCTTCTCTAGGTTGTAAACTTAATCTCTCAGATCTTTTTCATTTGTGCCCTCCTATCCGCATGTGTGTTCATGTGTATATACAATCATTTTTGAATGTTCTACTCTTATATGTTTGGATCTTAAAGTGGAAAGAGGAAGAAATGGAGGGAAGGGGAGGAGGGTGCCCACCTTCTTTTTTTTTTTTTTTTTTTTTGCGGTACTGGGGATCGAACTCAGGACCCTGCGCCTGCTAGGCAGGCGCTTATTCCACTGAGCTATATCCCCAGCCCTATTTATTTATTTATTTAATTTTTTTTTTCCCGCCTTCTAATTCTGTTTACCCAGAGATCGTTTCAGCTGGGAGAGGGGAAGACTTGTGTCCATGGAGGGAAGTGCAACAACAGTGGCTGCTGTCTCCTCATCCTTCTGTGAGCAGAAAAGCAATCAGAATTGAGATCCTCAGTGTTTGAAGCTCAGGGCCCTTCCTTTTTGCCCACTAACACTTGCAGAAACTGTACAAGCTTCTGCAGAAACATGCACAGCTGCATGACATGGGGCTGGGATTGGGGAATGGGAAACTGGCAGTGTGTTAGGAGCTGAAATTAGCTGCAGTTTACCTTCCAAGCCTTCCCCTAGTAGTTCCAAACTTTCAGTAGATTGCAGAATTCCAAAATAGAAGTGTAATAGTTCCCCTTTATCTGTGGTTATGTTTCCACGGCTTTAGTTGTCTGTGATTGACTGGTCAACAATGTGAAGATACTAAAAAAAAAAATTGCAGCAGTAGACAGTTCACAAGTTCCCTTCTTCCCTCTCTTGTAGTGTTGGGGATTGAATCCAGGGAGCACTAAGCTGCCTCACCTGGCCTGTTCAGTTTTATTTTGAGAGATGGTCTTGCTAAATTGCCCAGGTTGGCCTTGTTGCATTTCTCCTGCCTCAAACTTGCAAATAACGAGAATTACAGTCATGAGGCACTGCATCTGCCATTTCACAAGTTTTAAAGAACTTTTATTGAAATATACTGTTATAGCTGTTCTATTCACTGGCTGCACCTAATTTGTAAATTAAACTTTATTGTAAGGAGGTATACAGAGGAAAAAACACTATATTTGCTGGATTGGTATGACTTGTGTTTCATTCACTAGGGAGCTCAGAACATAGTCTAGGTGTATAAATACAGACAATTAGCTATCAGATTCTGCAAGTGAGGTTGTTACTCCTGTGGAGAAACAGATTCTCGATGCTTCCTACCCTAGTCTCTTAGAATTTTTTGCCATTTACTTCCTGTAGGTTCAGTGAACATGATATGACAGGTATTGTGGACCAGCACAGTATCTAGGGGACTCTCCAGATGATCAAACTGCTTTGACTATGTTGTAATTTAGCTACTCTGAGACAGATTGGTACCAAGACCACATTTATCACTTGACTTTCTTATGACCCTACTTTAATGAACTTTGAGTACTTTGAGTGCTCAACTAAGCCCCTGTATCTAATATGTGGATATTAAGATATTTGGTATTCTTCAGTAGAGTTACTCTGAAAAAAGTGGAAGACATGGGAGAGTTACTACTGTATGTACTGTACTTGCTATGACATTGAAAACTATTCTTCAGCCAAAAATGGTCTCCCATTTTAGAGTCACAGAATTGACTATATCTAGAAATTGGGTAAATGATGGTGATTTTCTGTGTGGCAGCTGACATTAATCTTCTAAGTATGTGCTCTTGATCTTTTAAAATCATATCAAGCAATACCTTTTCTGGCTGCACCCACTCCCCTGACTGTGTCTTGTTGTGTAATACCAGCTCCCCTTGAAGTTGAAGCAGAGTTGGCCTCAAACTCACCATCCTTCTGATTCACCTCATGAGTGTGGCAGTACAAGTGTGTACCACCACATCTGGGCTCTCTTCCTGCTTTTAAAAAAGCATTTAAATTACAAAATAACACACACACACGCACACACACACACACACACACACACACACAAAACAGTTCTATAAATTATAAGGTAGACAACCTTATAAATACTACCCAGTCAAGAAATGGAATTTTATAAACTGTTTCCATGTGTGCTAATCTCAGTCTTTTCCTTCTTCACTATTATGGTTTAGGTCTAAAATGTACCCAAAAGTCTCATGCTGGGTGGTGGGCCTTGTCTCTGGGGTGAGACTTGCAAGGGTGTACTCTTGTACCTGGGTGCTTCCTTCTCTGTGAGCCGCTTTCTTCCACCAGGCCCTTTGGCCATGCTGTTTCTGCCTCTAGGGAAGCTGACCGTGGTCTGAGCCCATTGACACAGTAAGCCAAAATAAACTTTAAATTTTGGATGATGAGTATTTTGTTCCAGTGACAAGATTAATATATCCACAAAATTGAGTACTATTATGAGCTTTTAGTAGTTTTTTTATCCAAATGTACATACCTAAACTCTGATTTAATTTGCCTCTTTTAAAAATGTCTTTTAAGTCATTTTTAATCTATAGCTTCTTGAATCCTTTTCCTTTTATAGCTGTGTGCTACATAACACTTCCTGCCATTGGTGCATCACATATAGGTGGCAGCCCTTCAGGGCTGTATCATCTGTGATGGTGTGTCTGTGTTAGAGTAGATACATTCTGTTCTCCTAAAAAGTCGCCCAATAATACTTTCCCAATAGTGTACCGCAGTTACTAAGTGATGTGGCTTTAATTTATTGTTGAAAAATCAATGTGGTGTGAGTTACAGAGCCTCTGACTCGGAGAATTTACTGATGTGTATTGTTCATTCTACATGGCCTTCTGTCCTCTGTACTTTGCAAATTGGGAGCTAGATGTGGAGACTTGGGTAGGGTTCAGATTTGATCTCAGATTATAGCTAATACTATGGTTCATCAGAGTTCACCTGCTCTGATTTACCAAAAGGTGATAGCTTAATTTTATTTTTGTTTGGTAAATGTGTTTTCATAAAATGATGTTATCTATTATATTTTGGTACTTAGTGCTGTAATTCATGGAGAAAAAGCAGAACATCTACTTACCGGTTTTTAAGGTAATAGACTCTTTGGAGGTAACAAATTACTTTGTTTCCTTGTGGATTTTTGGAATTAATTATACTTTATGTTTTCCGTCCACAGTGATATATAAGCAATGAAGCTCAAATGATCCCATGTTTGGGGGTCTCTTTGTTGCCTTAGGTTAACTCTTGGGGCCTTTCAGCCAGACCATAGTAGTTTTGATAGTTTTCTTTATTATCATGACAAAGTGTCTGTAGTTGGCTTAGTTGCTATGACAAAATACCCTACACCCAAAGTTAATGGAGGCAGGGTTTATTCTGGCTCACAGTTTGTAGGGGTTTCAGTCTGTAGTTGGCTGGCTCCAAGGCAGGCGGCATGGCAGAGGTTCATGACTGAGGAGAAACAGTTCACGGCAGGCAGAAGGCAGCAAGGAGAGAAACAGCGAAGCGAGCAACAAGTAACAAGAATGGACAGCACCCCTTTTCCGTATTCTACCCCGGTCCACGCCCTTAGGGCAGTTAACACACTGTTGGTGGGCCTTCCCATTATCCATACCCAGAATTATACCAGACCAATCAGTGGGTGAATTCAGTCTTCACACACTCAATCCCAGCATCACACGCTAGATCCAGCCACCTCTGAAAAGCCCCACCTAAGACCTCATGGGGCTTTGGGGCACATCTAGACACAAGCTGTAACAGTAGTTATGATACATTTTGTACCCCAAGTCTAGAACCAGCCATGTCTTCACTATTTCTTAGTTCCTTTTTTTTTTCCTTTACTGAAAGTGACTTTTCAATTTCATAATCTGTTTGGAATTGCTTATTGCTACTAAATTTGTTATCATAAAGTACTTCATAAGGTTGTGCTAATAAATTTAACTTCAAGGCTCTAGTTTTTATTGTTTGCAAGGTTAATTTCTTTTTTTTTTGCTGCAGTCATATCTCCTAGAATTTTGGTTTAAAAAAGACATTGGTAATGGTAGTATTGATTTTCCTACATTATACACAGAAAACAGGGGTACTACTGCCTCCATTGCTATAATTGTTGAAAACTTGTAAAACCTTTTTGGGGGTGGGCATCTCTTCCCATTTTCACTTCTCTTTCTCATTCTCTTCATTGTTATATAATGTCTAACATTGAATGCTTGTCCATACAGTGCTGTACTTTTCCTGTTCTCAGTTGTGTAAATAGCTATGTTATTCTCGTGCTCACCCTTCCTTTTCAATGTGATTGTTGAAACTAATTCCCTAGTGCATTCCTCATTATTCCTGAATTACTACATATGAAGTTATTGCCCTTTAAAAATCTTGACAGTCAGTAGTGCTGTATGTAAAGTCCTTGTTTTACATTTTCTCAAATGTACATATATAACCCTATTTCATTTTGGCATATAAAGATACTGTTAAAACATGATGATAATCTAATCCCATATAAATTGCTTGTTTTGCCTAATGCCTATGTTTTAAAGTTTATTTATTTATTTATTTATTTTAGCAGGGTACCAGGTATCAAACTCATGACCCCATGCTTGCCAGGCAAGCACCTAGGCTACTGAGCTATATCCCTGGCCCTGTTTTTTTTTTTTTAATTTTAAAATCATTTTATTTATTTATTTATTTATTTTTTATTTTAAAAGTAAAAGAACAAAGACACTAATAAACATACACACAGCACAAGAACAGTACAAAAACCAAACTACAGATAAGGTGGCAGGGGATCAACAATGTGTATTACACATTGTTAATTTCAAAGTGTATGCTCAGGACAATACATATAGATATACAAGATTGATCAAACAACTAATCATCAATTGTTCCCCGCATCAAAATGACATGCGACAATAGTGCAACCATGTCAGCCATCCTGCACATACATACATACCTACTCAGCTATCCTCCTCTTCCTCCTCTCCTTCCCTTCCTCCCGATTACTCTCTGCTTTTGAGCAGTCTCCCTTCATACCTCCCAATCTATATTCTCACCTCCAGGTTCCTACACTAATGATACTATACGTTGTTTGCATATGCACATCTGGTTTACCTCACTTATGAGTATGGTCTCTAACTGTGACCATTTGCCTATAAAAGCCCCTAGATTGTCTTTCTTTACAGCTGAATAATATTCCATTGTGTAAAAATGCCACAGATTTTTAATCCAGTCCTCTGTGGACAGACGTTTGGTTTGCTTCCACAATTTAGCTATTACGAATTGTGCTGCTATAAACATGGGTGCACATATATCATGTTGATATGATGTTTTCAGATCTTCTGGGAAATACCCAGAAGAGGAATAGCTGAGTTGAATGGGACTTCTAGACCTAGTTTGCTGAGGAATCTCCAAACCGATCTCCACAGTGGTTTCACCAGTCTGCATTCCCACCAGCAGTGCAGCAGAGTTCCTATTTCTCCACAGCCTCGCCAGCATTTGTTATTGGATGATTTCTTGATGCTGGCCAATCTTACTGGGGTGAGATGAAATCTCAGTGTTGTTTTTATTTGTATTTCTCAAATGACTAAAGATGTAGAACATTTTCTCATATATTTATTTGCCATTTGTATTTATCTGAGAAGTATGTATTCATCTCGGATGCCCATTTCTGGATTGGGTCTTTGAATTTGGACAGGTTCATGTTTTTTAATTCTTTGTATGTTCTAGATAGAAGGCCTTTGTCCGAGGGACAGCTGGTTAGGATTTTTTTCCCAATCTGTGGGTTTTCTTTTTACTCTGCTGGTGATTTCTTTAGATGTGCAAAAACTTTTCAGTAAGATGAGGTCCCAGTTATTGATTCTTTGAAGTGTTTCCCCTTGCAGTTTGATCTTTGTTCATGAACTCTCTGCCTACTCCTATGTCTTCAAGATTTTTACCTACTTTCTCTTCCGATAGGTTTAATGTTTCTGTTTCAATATTAAGATCTGTGATCCATTTTGACTTGAGTTTGGTGCATGGTGATAGACTTGGGTCTATTTTCAGTCTTTGGCAAGTGGCAAGCCCTGGCCCTGTTTTACAATTTAAAATTAAGCAATTTTACTTAACTATGTCTTGGTTATGAAGAGTTAGCATTTTGAAATACTCAGTGTGGTAGCTGAGAATTTGAGTGAGAACTTTTAATTATAAAGACTACAGGAGCCTGCATTTTCATAGGTAATTTCAAAAAAAATTTAGTTTTGTGGAAATTTTCTTGAATTATTGTTTCTACTGCTTGTCCTGTTTAGTAGTTTGTTTTTCTTTAGAAGCCTATACTGTGTTTTGACTTTGATTTGACTTACTTTTCTTCAATATTAGTCATTTTCTCCTAATGTAAATAGATTTTTAAAAGTTAATTTTAATATATGTCTTATATTTGCATTCCCCTTCAAATGTTTTTGTAACTTGTAATAATGTTGTTTGTTATCAACATTCATTGGAATCCACTTAATTTTCTACCAGACTGAATAGTTAAAATGTAGTGGGGTGACCTTAAGAGAAATTGTTTGTCTTGTACACATTTGTTTTCTTAAAAAAGTATGTAGATAGAAGAATTTAGACAAACGCTCTATCCTAGCTTGACAGTTTTTCTTTTTCCAAAAAAGCCTTGTAAAAAAGCTGTATTTCAGCTTGATTATTTGATTCGGAGTTGGACACACAGAGTGTTAGAAAGCACACAGAAAGGATAGTGGTAGAAAGTACATTTTATTATTTATAAATTAAAAAGCAACAAGAGCAGTACTCTGAAATTTGCAGAATGTGTAATCTTGTCTACTTGACTAGGAAAAGCAAAAATTGGTAGAGTGTGAGGGAGCCTGGTGCAGTGGCACATGCCTCTGAGGCTGACGCAGGAGGATGGCTGCAAGTTTAAGGCGAGCTGGATCTACATAGTGAGTGAACTACTGCCTGAACTACAAAGGGAAACCTTCAGAAGAAACAAAAAGAAAATGCAAAACAAAGTATGTGAGTAACTGAGTTAAATATTTTTGTATCTATTAGTGATTTTTCAATACTCTGTGTACTCATTCTTTTAGGTATTTCTTGTATTTACTCAGTCTTGTGTTCCTTCAGGTTAGCATTTTGAAACGATTTCTAAGTTGATTCTATTCTGAATTCTACACCTCTTAGATTTTCTACTTGTGATTTATGTCATTCTTTCATGTTCACATTATTTTCTCGATGTCTTTCAGCTCCATTTGAAGTAGAAGGTTATAGTTTTGATCCTTTCAGGAGCGTTGACTCTGTCATGCTTTCATTGTACAGATGTCGTTCTCTCCTTATCAGACTGACTTACAGATTTGACCTGGACATTTTGCTCTTGTTCATTTTATGTGAAATTGGTTTTTCTGAACTTTTAGGAAAGGTAAACTTCATCAAAACCTTTCCAACTTCATAGTACTTCCTTTTCTGTTTCCTTATAATGTTCACACATTTGGCAGCTGGTGTTTGGTGTTTCCTGGCCCTGGCTCACTCCCTACTTTAAAAGGAACCCTCTATTTCCCTTGTCTTTATTCTGCTCATTTTGGTGCACTCCAAGCTGCAGTCCAAGCTTCTCTGGAGGAGGGAACCTCGCTTAATTTCTCTTACGTACTTCCTGTGCTTCTTCGGCGCCCTCTGTTGGCAGAGTCCAGTATCACATGACAGTGAGGTAGTAGGAAAGGAGAAAGGCGTCTTTAACAACCGTCACATGGTGGTTGTTAAAAAGGGTGGATTTGGAGCTGAGAGGAAAGAAATTATTTGTACGCCAAGATTCCGCTTTAAAAAGCGGCTTACATTCCTCCGAGTTCATTCATTTATATGCTCTGTGCTGCTGTGTCTGTGTGCACTAATATGTTGAAACTCCTTGGTGCCGATCGTTCCCTTTATCCACCTAAATACTGTGCATGTATTTTGGTGTTTTCTCCCATTAGTTAGCTTTACTATCTGTGGAAAGATGAAACACAGGTATGTTTTCGGATGGTTGCTTGAACCAGTCTCAGTTTTTAAAGACATACCCACTTCCAATTCTATCCACATTCTTTCTTTCTTTTTTTTCTCTCGTCCTTTTAAGACAGATTCTCACTATGCAGTTCAGGCAGGCCTTGAGCCCACTTTGTAGTCCAGGCTGGTCTCGATCTTGAAGCAATCCCGCCTCAGCCTCCAGAGTGCTGGGAGTACAGACATGTGCCACCATGCCTGGCTTTTTTTATAAATAATTTTTTTTTTTTGGTACAGGTAATTGAACTCAGGACCTTGTGCTTAGCAGGCAAGCGCTGTGCTGCTGAGCTACATACCATGCCCTCCATATTGTTTCAGGGGGTCTTAGGACTAAGACCTGAATTTATAAGGGATGGAATTTCAACACAAATTTAAATGACAATGTCATAATATACTTGGAATGGCCTTTGATAATAGACAAAAATTACCTGACCTAATCTTTCCTTAGTATAAGTTATTTCTCAGAGCCTATCACACAAGTTGACTATTGCCATATGTACATATGCAGGTATTGTCGTGGCTACCACGAAAGCCATAATGGACGCTGAGGTGGAGGATACGTCATGAGCTCTAGTGTTAGGCCTTCACACCCACTCAACTCAGGTCACACGTGAGAGAAAGTGAGAGGATGTGTCCAGCCTTGCAGTTTCTAGCTCACCCATACCTTAAGCTTCCAATGGAACTTAAACGGCAAGCCCTTGAAATATGTCTTCTGTTCATAACACTGCCAAACATTCCCATGGTTTGATAGTATGAGGCATGGCGAGTGTCTTGCTCTCTCATTTCCTGGGAATGGACTCGCAGTAGCTCTGTGACTTGGCATATGTAGACGTGTGAATGACCAATACATTTTCTATCTCTACAGTACTTTCCAGTACATTTTCTCTTGCTACAATAGTCGCAGGAAGTAAAATAAGTAGGCAGATGTGGTCTACATGTTGTAGGTTCAGACTGTTTTAAAAAGAGGATTCCTACTTAACTGATTGAAGTTAAAGTTCTTAATGAGTTTGTAAGACTGGAGTCTTAAGGGAAGATGTGGATATCATAGATTCAGTTTTAGAAATTGGTTGCAGGTAAATAAATTGAATCAAAACACTTCAACTTACAGTTCTAAACTTGGTTACTAAGAATAATGAATTGGAGTGAGAATCCCTTTGACAGTTTTAAATAGCTTTCTAGGTGGGTATCTGCCTACAGTGCTCCCTTGACTTCATGTCCTTGCATTAGTTTCATATGCAACCTGTTCATGCAGTTTAGATAACTGTAGTACTATAGTACTGGTTAACTTAAAAGTAGTGATTAAAGTTACTAGAATCTTAAGATTTTGTTTTTAGGATGATAAGGAACATAGAGTTTTGAGTCAGACTGTTTTCAAATTCTATGTCTACCAGATGTTCACTTGGGGCAAGATCTTCTTATGCTTTGGTTTCATCATTAACGAAATGGTGCTAATAATCTGACCATCTTCCCAGGATCTCTAGGATTAAATCCATACACGTAAATTACTCAGAGTCATGCTTGTGTGCACCAAGCACCCATTAAACAATAACTGTCATTCTTAAATCATTAATAAGTTAGTTAATATGCTTGCTCTGAGCCTAATTTTAAAAAATGAGTATGTATTGGACTAAGATTCCTGCTTTTTGACATTCTTCCCCTTGAGAAGCAGAATGTTTCTCCTCTACTGTGGTGTTATTTTTTGGTACAGGGACCCAACTCATGACCTAGTGCTTGCCAGGCAGGTGCTGTGCCACTGGGGTATGTCCCAGTCTAGTGCTATACTGTTTTGATTGGTTCAGTTTGGTTTTGACCAGTATAGCCCAGTGGAAGCGATACTGTGCTTTGGACCATAAAAGACTGACAAGTTCCACCTTGGTCTCTTAATGCTCTGGTCTGTCAGGTAAGGACCCTGTGGGAGGATTGACTTAGAGAGGTCCCAAAGTTACAAGGAGTGGGGAAGTGGTTTAGTTCACTCAGCCCAGCTGACCAAGGCTATCGAACCCTTCCGTACAGCACCACAACCTGAGTCTTGCGGAGCTGTGGAGCCCCGGTTCCGCACTCTGGAACAGGAGAACCACCCAGCCCGTGATGCTTATTCTCAAGAGTGGGAGGTAGAATGCAATGACTTGTTTTACACGCTTGCATTTCAGGGTGATAAGTTATCCAGCACCCAGAGCAGAGAGTGAGAGCAGTGAACACGTAAGTGTCTAAGATGGTGTACATGGACAGTGATGACAGTGGGTCAGAAACTCGGGCTGTCTTCTAGAGTACAGGGCTGTGGAACTGTAGTGTCTTTTCTTTGATAGTTTGGTTGACTGTTAAATCATTTGAATTTAAGATGTACGGGTGAAGTATTTTCAATGAATTTCCAAGGTTCTAATTATAATTCTAGAATTAATAACTTCTTAAAAGTATTTGAGAACCACTCTTTAAAAGCACTCAGACTATTTTAATACAAAATGCAGCTGAATAAATTTTTTTTTGGCTGTGCAAAATAAAATTTATGTAAAACTTTATTCAAAGAATTATCTCACTGTACTCACTGGACACATTTATTGTGAATGTTTAAACATCATTAAAGTTTGCCAACTTTCTCTCGTATCTTGTTTGTGTTAGCATTTGTTGTTAGGTTGAAGCATAGCAACCTTCTTGGATGAAAAGGTGTCTGGGACTCAGAACACTAACGAGTTCTTTAGCACACGATTCCACAGGCCTGGGGACGCGGACTGCAGTATGTGCTCGGGGAGGGACAGTGCGGCTGCAAAGGACCCAAGCACCCAATGCTTTCTTTTTCTAATGGCTGACAATGAAACAGGTTTCTCTGGAGCTTTTTGGTCACATCATAAATTATCAGGTTATATCTTGGTTAACTAGTGAAAAGCATTTTTTAAAATTTATACTATCTCTAGCACCTGCATGGCAAGTGCAAGGTCCTGAGTTTGATCCCCAGGACCAAAAAAAGAAATTATATTATCTATTCGTAGTTGTTTCTTATCAATACTTGTTGAGTCTTGCAGAAGTAGTTTTTGCAACATAATTTTAGGTGGAATTTAAATGCAGTAGTTGGGTTTTCTATTACTGAAGACCGTTTATGTTCCTAGTTCTTGAGAAATATACCTTTCAAGCTACGGATGTATCTCCATCCTGTGTGACTTGTTGGAAGTATCCCAAATGGAAACGTTTTAGTGTATACTAACAACAGAGGCTGTAACTCCTGAGATAAAAATTAAGTGCTATATTTAAGCTTTTGGAAATATATCTTTTTTACATCTTTGTTCCTTCCTGATTTTCCTGAGGCTTGATTTTAGTCTTATTATACATATTTACTTTACTGTACAGGGTCAGAAATGTTTCTGGGAGTGAATGGGCAGATAAAGATGCGCGAGTCATTTCTCTTTTTTAAAATTTTCTTTTGAACAGAATAAAAGGAATCTTGACCTTGATGAATTAAAACACGGAACTATTGATTTATGTTATTGATTTAAAAAATGGAAATGAGTAAGTGTCCAGGAGATACAGTTCAGTGTTTGAGGTAGCTGTGCTGTCGTCTGTGTGACCTGCAAAGAAGGAGCAGAGACTACTGCCTTTGTTCCATCTGTCGGTACTTGGAGAACTTTGCTCAGCAGCCAATTCAGGTAAACTTTATTGAGCGCCTAAAATATTCTAGGGCCTTGAGATACATCCTAGACAGAAAGACAGTTCCTCACTCGTGTGAACTAATACTCCAGCAGAAAGAACAGCAAGAGGAAATAAGCGGATAAAACAGAGTGAGAGAGCTGTCGGTGCGGTGAGCAGTGAGCCGCGGTGCTGGGCGGGGAAGAAGACACTCGTGATAGGCTCATTAAGAAGCGGAGGTTCGAACAAAGCTTTGCGGGGTGATGAGGTGCTTAGCAGAGGACATTGCATGGTAAGAACATTCAGGACCAAGGGAAAGGTTTTCTTGGCAGGTTCCAGGAATAGCAAGGAGGGTAGGGTTGAATGAGCACGGGGACGAGTGGTTAAAGGAAAAGCAGTCGGAGGCAGTGGGGACTCAAGTCATATAGGGCCTTCCAGTCTAGACTTTAGAAGGACTTTGGCTTTGTACTTTATGGTAGGCAGAATAATAGCCCCAAATAGGTGCATGACCTAAACCCCACAACCTGCAATTGCGTTACATGACAAAGAGGGGTTGTGTAGAACTGATTAGGGCATGCATGTTGCAATGGGGAGACGGTCACAGATTTTTCAAGTAGGCCTCATTTAATCCTATTTGCCTTAAACACGATCCACACTCCCACACCAACTCTAGGCCTGAGATAGAGCCTCTAGAATAAGGGTGGCCCTCTACTGATGGTCAGTAAGGAAACAGAGACATCAGTCCCCCACTTGCAAAAACCTGAATGGGCAAGGAAATTGAATCCTCCTTTCATCTTCAAAAGGGAACATATCTTCGCTGACTTCCTGATTTTGGAAATCCACCTGACTCCTTACTCATGGGAACTGTAAGTTATAAGTTTGCACTGTTTAAGCCACTAAACTTGTGGTATTTCTTTAACTAATCCACTCAGTGAACGTTGTATACACTGAGGGAGTAGCTTGGTAAGACTTTTGTTATGTAAATTTCTGCTAGGGTAAAGGACTTTCAGCTTCAGTTGTAGAAAGTGGAGTAATTTATATCTTTGATATCACACACTATTTTGACAGTTTGAAAAGCCTTTTATTCTTTCTGGATTGTAGCATTATTATATATTTTCTAGGAAATTCAGGTCAATATACTCTAGAACAAGTAAATGAATTTAGGTTTAAATTCATGTAGAGAAAAGATACCAATAATCTGTAGCAAAGCTAAACTTGAACTGTATCTGAAGCGGCTCCTAACTTTCCACTTGCTTTCTTCGCCCTCCATAAGCTATTTTGTTGTTAAAACTAAAGTTGCTTGAAATTACAAATAAAAAGATTATCTCTACACTCATATTCCAATGTTTAAAATGTGGATATATTTTCCATATGGTTATGTTTTGGCTGCCTGAGGTAGTGGCAGCATGTGACTTTTATGAATGAATCATCAGCAGATAACTGTCTTCTAAATTTATGTGGAATAGTTGCTCAATAAAACCCAGCTCCATTTGCGGCAGTGGGTTTGAGCTCTGGGTTGATGGGCTCCTGTCAGCCACGATTCAGAGCTGTAACTATAGAGAATATGACAAAGGAAAACTTTTGCTAACATGCAGAAAAACAAGACATGGGACTTAGTAATTTCTAAGTGTTCTTAAAAAGGAGATTCCTCAAAACCATGTATACACACACACACACACACACACACACACACACACACACACACACATTGCACACTGTGTAAGATGCTATATACATATTGTAAACAGCATACACATTGACAGTTACTGTCTGTTGTATTTTTTGGGTATTAACATAAGTTGGCCAAACTCTGTTACTTTATCCAAACAGGCTCAGACAATCTCTGATGGAAAAAAAAAAGTATTTAGAATTGTGTTGTAATTCAGTGGGCACCAATTCCACTGAAAACCAAAATGTATCCTAGGAAATGGCTTAGAGGGACCTTTTAAGGCTACAAAGAAGAGTTTATGTAGGTTGTTTGTCAGGAGTTATGTCTGGAGCATGAATTTACTTTCTATAGCTTATTGATCCAACCCAGACCAGTTTAGCGCCTACCAATGTTTTAGGGAAGAGCTTATGCAATCTTCAGGATATTCTTCTCAGCAAACTTCAGAGTGGATACCATAAGGCAGAGTCTGGGTGCTGTCAACTTTCCTTCTCAATTTTTTCTTTTTTTGTATCAGAAATTGAACTCAGGACCTTGTGTTTGACAGACAGGCACTGTGCCACTGAGCTATATCCCTGGCCCTCTTTCTCAATCAACATGCCAATAATTTTTTTTAAAATCCCATTTTAAATGATAGAACTATAATATGTAAGCACACCTGAGCATGGTGGTACATTGCTGTAGTTCTAGCACTTGGGAGATTGAGGAAGGAGGATCACAACTTGGAGGTCATTCTGGGCTACACAGTAAGTGTGAAGCTAGTCTAGACTAAAAGAGAGATCTTGTCTCAAAACAAAAGTAAAAAAGGCAAACCTTTTCAGGAAGACATTCCCATTACTTTTGGGAGGAAATAGTCAATGCTCTTTGGGTAAAATGTGGGCGCAGTAGATACATTGCTTTCACCCTCCGTTCTAAACTGAAAAAACTGAAGTTATCTAAGATTAAATTCACTTACGAAATATAAGTTGCACCAAGCAGTAAGGCACCTGGTTCTCCCAGTGTCAAGAAAGCTTGTTAACATCAAATCACTAATTTCATGCTGTTTTTATAGCAGTAAGTTTCCATTCCTACTGATACCCCAACCAAAGTGTAGCATTGTCAGATTTAAGTTAAAACATTTGAAATATTAATGAATAATATTATGATTAATTTTGGTAAGAAGAGTTAGTACTGTATAGCAGCGAGAGTCAAGGAGGCTGAAGGCCTGTAAACTGCAATAAGCCAATTTTAAAGGAGTTAAGAAGTATCACTCTGGGAATTTGTTGGGTGACCCAGATTCTTTATTGTAGTTATTCCAGTCGGGGTGAGAACATTCTGCTTCTACAAATCAAAGAAGACTTCATTAGGCTGCCTTTTTAATTTCATCCTAGGGACACCATGATAAATTATGCTAAAGATATTTATGTATATCAATCCGTTGACTCGTGCTTCAATGCTGCTGTCCATTAAGGTAACATATCAACTGGATCAGTCATGCTGTTCTCCTGGAATTCAGAGTCTAGTTTGATGACAGCAGTTTTCTATCTTTCCTGGTCAGCAGATAACAGGCACCAAAGAGTCTTAGTGATACTGGGACTTCCTTTGTGAGTCTATAGCTTGCAGCTTTGCTCAAAGACTTTCAGAGGATATAGTTACAGGGTAGATGAGCTAGTACATGTTGAATTCCCCTCAGCCTGTGAGTGTCTTCCTCTGCAGATGCTCGAGTGTTGTTTGGGGACCTGGTGGGAGTGTCAACATGAAATAATTCAGCTTTAAAGGGAATAAAGTAGTTTATTCTCATCCAAGCATGAATGACCATGGCCTGTGAAGACAGATTCAGGTTACCCCGAATGACATCTTCCACTGTGGAAGATGTCACGTGAACTTTTATAGTCAGAGAAAAGAAAGTCGTGCTGCATTGTGTTTACCAAATACATTGGAGGAAACATCATGTAGGCAGGCAAGAAGAAAGTGTTCTTTCTGTCTTGCAGCTTTGCTCAAAGACTTTCAAAGGATATCGTTATGGCTTCAGATTAGGCTTCATATGTTTTCTCAGAGTATTCTTAGTTGGTGCAGGCTTGAGGTTTGTCAAGTTTAGCTGTACATTCCAAGAGTTATCTAGTAGTCATGAGGATTTAGGTCAAAGAGAATGATAGAAAATCGCTGTTAAAAGAGACTAAGGAAAGCCCAAGATAACTTGGCTCTTCGTCTGTGTAATGGTTTGTGGCTTATTTTGCAAGGGGGAACAATAATACATGACACATATTTTATAAGATTGTAAGTCGCCCAAAGAATGATGTAGAAGAGAGCACAGGAAATCTGTCCACACACTTAAGACCAAGGAATCCAGTGAGGGCCTGGATCCCATAGAAATGTCCTGCATGAGTCCAGCTGAGAACCCAGAGCCCATTACAATATCTCATGCAGACCTGTTTCACAGATCTGCACTGGAAAGGCCCAAAAGTCAGTGGTGGAATCTAGGAAGTCTGCCAGTGGGATGAAGGATCTGTGCTAGCAGGCTGAGGGATCTGCACTGGAGCCAGGAAGCGATGCTCAGAAGAACCACAGCTCCCCTGAAAGTTACCACAGCCATCCTCAGCAACAGCGAGGTCCCAAGCTCCTATGATGATCCCGATGGCCAAGTTCCCATCAGGGAAGACAATGTAGCAAGCTTCTCCAGGAGACTGAGCAGGACACCATCTTCCCCCACCCCCGGAGCTGCGACGCAATGTGCAAGTGAGGACCAGAGCTCCCCCAAAGTGAACTGAAGCCATTCTCAGTGCCAACAAGGTCCGGAGCTCCTCGAAGGATGAAAACAGCCAAGTTCTTGAGGAAAGCCAGCATGATGAGCTTCTCCAACAGAACCAACAGCTCCTTACAGCTTCCACCAGCTCCCACAGCCTCTCTCAGCTCCCAACAGCCTCTCCTTCTCCAGTTCTGCCTCTTATGCTACTGGAAGCAGTCCTCAGGCGGGCCTCCCACACCCGGCACCACGCCTACTCAGTTCAGCTGGGGGCGCTAAGTTGATCGCTGGTGGTCAGTGCACCACAGGTGTGTTCCTTCTCAGTGCCAGGAAAATGGGACAAATGAGATAGGGCTGTAGAGAGGCTAAGCCCTGCCTGGCCAACTGTTCCTAGCCAGAACACTGACACGGCACTACATGGTGTGATTAAAAAAAAAACACAGCAAATGCCGCTGGCCAGTGCCATCTTAACAAAAAGGCATGGACCTTTACTATGTGAACTGAAATGCACTGTCTGTAAATCGTGGATCACGAAGTGTGTCTCGAGTTGCACAATCATGCTCCTTCAGATTCCAGCTTTTTAAGAAATGTCAGGGCTGGGGACATAGCTCAGTGGCATGGCGCCTGCTTGGCAAGCTCGAGGTCCTGGGTTCAATTCTCAGTACCCAACAACAACAACAATAAAACAAACAAACAAAATCCAAAGAAGTATCATCATGGGAGATGAATTTTGTGTCTATGATTGTGCTCCTGAGACCAAGTTTCAGAGATTGCAGTGAAAATCACCCCATTTTCCTTGTGTGAGAAAAAGCTTCTGTGAAAACCCTACAAGGTGATATTGTTTTTTGACTTTGATGGAATTATGTGACATGAGTCTATAGCCAGGCATCTTATGGTGAACTGTGAATATTATGAGGGATGATTTTTAAAAAACAGGTTTATTGGTACAAGTTGGGTATACATAATGGTCACATTCCTCACAGGGAATCTGTACCTGTACATGGTATATCTTAGTTCCTCTTTTCTTTCCCATTCCCCTCCTCTCTTTTCCCAATGAGGGGTAATTATATAAGAAACCATATGTGTAGAAAACTGCCTGAGAAATGGGCAAATGTTTTTTCTGTAAGGCAGTTTCTGTCAAATAAAAGCAACGTATGTCTTCATGTACCTTAGTGACCATGGCTGGCACTGCGACTCCTGGCTCTTCCCCAGATAAAGTGATCATGGCAGGTAAATGTTTCGAATCAGGTCAGGACAGCTAGGGAGCCATGGCAGTGCTACTGAAGACACTCCCAAAGAGCTCTTCCAGAGCCGCTTCAGACAGCAGCAAGAGTGATGGGCTGTGTGTGCAAAGCGAGGGGGAGTGTTTTGAGGGGAATTAATGGCAATGTAACTTTTACTATGGTACATTTTTAAGAATTATACACTCACTGTGTTTTGTGAGCACATTCGCACTGGTGGGCTGTATGTGTGCACCTAGGGACTTGGCAACCATCAGAGGTGCCCACAAGCGCCCCCTAGAGCCTGTAGACTGAATCAGGTGGATGCTGTTCCAAAGCCCTTGTGTCAGTGAGGCAGCGCCCAAGCTCAGCAGTGGGTGCTGTCGCGGCCTTTGAGCATGGAGAAGGTGACTGTAACACCGTGGGCTGGGCTGGGCTGGGCTGGGGGAGCTGCTGGAACCCAGGGACCCGCTAGGCCCTGCAATGCTTGCTCTGCAATGCTTGCTGTTAGCCCCAACCCTAGCAGAAGAATCTACACAGAGCTGGTCTCGTTTCTCTTCACAGAGTCACCCTGCCCATTTTAAGTGGAAGTGATTTCTACTTCCTCCTGTACCATAATCTGTGATTCACAGAGAAACAGCTCCATGAGCTTGTGTCACTGTCACCTTCTGTGTCCATGCTCTCTGGGCAGCAGCCTGCTGAGTCAGCAAAGAGGAGAGCCCACTGGGCCTTGGATGTTTAAAAATGCTGGGATTTCAGATCCCACTAGCAGTCAGGTTAGATCATAGGACCCTTCTTAGGATGACACCTCGTTAGGGGAATCTAGTATGTCACTAAGTTATTCAGTGTGGGACCCTCTTCAGAGCCGCTGGATAGGAAGACCCCAGACCCTGTCTGCTCAGACCGTTGTGAGGCACAGTGCTGGCTTCTGAACTTGTGAAGATCACAGACTTTCTTCTGCTCTGTTTGTCTGTATCTTCTCTGAGGGGCGCTTCCCTTTTCCCCACTTGGTGTGGGGCTCTCGCTCTCTCTGTTCTAAATTCTAAATATTTTTCTGGGTTTCACCTGGCCCCTGACTTTCAAACATTACATGTCAGTGCTTTCCCATGACACTTCACGTCTGTGCAGCTTTTCAGCTGTTTGGGCTCAGTGTCTCCTGGACATAGGAGATGCTGTATGACCCTAATCTACTATCTTCCTCTCGGCCTTTTAACAAATTACTTTTAAAAGTTATTTTTGTCTTTTTGAGACAGGGTTTCACGATGCAGTTCAAGCTGGCCTTGGACTCACTTTGTAGCCCAGGCTGGCCTCAAACTCACAGCAATCCTCCTGCCTCAGTCTCCTGAGTCCTGGGGTTACAGGCATACACCACCATGCCCAGCTAACAAATTACTTCATTAAAATTATTTTAGGAAATAATTTTACTAAAGAGTTGGATAAATCTTAATATATTTATAATATTTTATTTCATTTCCAATTACTATACTCAAAGGTGCCAGTTAGACTTGCTTGTTGGTGGAGAATAGCAATCAACAGGGAGGCAATACCCCTCACAGAGCTTCTCAAGTGGCAAGTGTACACTGCTGAGTGTTATAAAGTACCTTTCTCTGAGTGTTTTTAGAGCTATAGCCCTTGGAGGTTATCATTTCTGTGACTATACATAAAACAAGAACTCATAGCTTTCTTTAAAAACTATATACTTAGTGTTAGCTTTGGTTCTTTGCTAGATGTGATGCTAATTATATTACTCTCACCTATCAAGCCCTTTGTATACTGCTAACGATAGAGGCATTTGAGGCTCTTAAAATGCTTCCTTATAGTTTCATTAGACTTGACACACAATACGTATTAGTCTTTTTGGAAAACCATATTCGGCAAAAGAGGTTTTTCCAAAGTAGGAAAAATATATTTGACAGTGATTAAAATGTGAATGAGTACTTTTGGGAAGATGGCGACCGGGTAAGCAGCAGAGAAAGATCCTCCCAGAGGTTTGCCACCCAGATACTGGAATACAGCAACATGAGAAAGACAGGGAGGAGAGAAATGTGTACCCTCAACCCAGGAAGGATCTGAAAGGAGAATTGAAGCCCTCAGAAAGAACAAACAAGACCTCTTTTGGAGGAAAGACTCAGAGGGCTGCCGTGGTGCAGTCGGAGGAAGAGGAGGCAGAGGAGGAGGGAGTCACCACTCCAAACACACCCTCGGCCCGCTTCCTCATTCCAGCACTCACAGCTTCAGCTGTGTAGACTTATGACCACGGGAGCCTCCCGGCTCAGCCAGGGGAGAGCAGAGTTCTGAGAGCTGGTGCAGGACTGGAGAGGAGAAAGCGCAGCCTGGAAAAGAGGCAATGGCAGTCAGGAGGTATTGTTGAACCCAGTGTGAGGATGAGAAGTTACAACAGCCATTAAAACAGACTCGCCACCCTGCAGCAACCTTTCTAATCAGCACCTGGAGGCAAAGTGGAGTCAAAGCAACCAGTACACAGCCCACCACACTCAACTCTATGCCTGCCCGGAGGCTGTGGCCTCCTCCCTCTCCACTGTGTGAGCAACTACCAGCAGAGAGCAGCAGCAGCGACCCCAGGGCCACAGCAATTCCCAGGCATCCAGCCAAAGAACAAACCGGAACTGGGGCACAACAGTAAGAGAGAGCTGAGGTAGATCACACGGCCCCACACTCTGCTCACTCCAACACCAAGCAGGAAGCACAAGATGAGTTACTGGGTTTCAGCTCCCACCCTGAACTCCCTCTCTGAACACCTTAAATCTTGGTGGCCAGAGTGCTTACCACCTGTTCCCCACAGCAACAGGATGAGGCCATGGGCTTCAGGACTCACCCTAAACTACTGTTATGGTTGATACATTGTGTCAACTTGGGGAGTCTAGAGGTTTGACTGAGTGGATTCAACAGGAAGCCAGGGTGCTTACTTTGTGCACATCCTGAGCCTGTGGAAGAGGAGGGCATAGACACTTTGTGAGTGCTACATGCCCCCTGGGTGGGGGTAGCCTGTTTACAATGTAAGGGAAGGAAAGAGGCTGCTTGCAGCCATTCCTCCCTTTTGCTGTTTGTTTTTGCTGTGCTCTGCTGCCTTGAACCTTTGCCCTCTGCCATGTGCCACTCTGTCTCTGAACCAGCCAAGTATGGACTGAAATCTCCACAAACTGTAAGCTAAATAAAC
>PVLD010023935.1:0-26456 GCA_004027595.1 Dinomys branickii | reverse complement strand
GCTGTTGTTGATGTTTGCCTGTTTTGTTTTTTGTCTTTGGATTTTTGGTTTTTGTGTTTTTTCTATTGTTGAGAGAATTGATTGTCTGACTAAATTTGCATGTCTGTATATGGGTTTATGTATTTACACTTCGAAGATATCAATGGATAAAGCAATGACCACTGTTGAGATCATATCACCTTGTCTATAGATTAGTTGTAATTGTACTATCTTTTATGCTAATTGGTGTCTGTTTGTCAATATGTTTTTGTACTTTTATTTTTTTTAAATAAAAAAATAAAAATAAAAATAAAAGAACTGAAATCAATATATCAAAGAGACATCTATATAGTCATGTTTACTCTATCATATTCAGAGTAGACCAAAAAATGGAAACATATATGGCTATCAACTGATAAATGGAAAGAGAAAAGCTGGTATATACTAATATGAATGAAATGTTATCATTTGTAGCAACAAAAGTAGAACTGAAAGATGTTATAGTAAGGGAAATAAGCCATGCATGAAAGACAAGTACTCATATGTAGAATCTAAAAAGTTGATCTCATAGAAACAGAATAGCTGGGCTTTATTCACGTGCTGACCTCCTGGAGGTCACAGAAACAGGCAGTCCATGATCACTGCCAGTGCAGCCCGCCTCTGCCTCCTGTGCTCACCCTGAGCTGCCTGGCGTCACAGAATAAGGTGGTCGGCAATCTGCTGATGTCACGGTTCATGTCTGGGCTCTGCCTGCTCCCTGAACTGCCTGGGGACACAAGAACACTGGTCCATTTTTGTGCCACAAGTATAACCTGCTTCTGGGTCATACACATGCCCTGTGAGCTGCCAGGGAACACTGGATCAGATGGTTTGACATCGGCTGATATCACAGATTGTGTCTGAGACTTGGGAGAACTAGGTACAATTCACCATTTGCCAGAAGACCACAGAATAAACAGCACATCTCAGCGGACACTGGGAGCAAGCCTGACCACCAGGAAAACCAAGGACACTACTGATATTTGCTGAGCGGCCAAAGAAGAGAGCGACTGAGAGTTCTGCCTCCAGCATCATACATGACAAGACAAAGGACTAAAATGCAATCTCAGACTCCACCCAACTCAAAACAAGTCCAAGAGACATCAACATAGGAGAACTTGGTAAACACATGCCTGAGACTGCTGAAATAATTCCAATGGAAGTAAATAAACAACTCCATCAGGCCAAAGAAGACATCAGACCAGAAATAAGCTCTCAGGCAAAAAAAGAAATGACAATAATAATGAAAGAATTACTCAGCACATTAAAAGAAGAAATAAATTTTTAAAAAGATGAGCATAGGCAACTCATAGAAATATTGAATGAACAATATAGAAATGAATTATAACACATGAAACAGATACAAAGAGATTTCAAGGAAATCAAAACTTCCATTGAAAGCTGACAAAACCGCTTGAATGAAGCCAAAGATAGAAATTCAGATCATGAAGACAGCATGGCAGCTAGTGATCATGAAAGAAGGGATCTCTGAAAATCAACAAGGATCCAGGAAAAATCAATTCAACTGCTGCAAGACCAGACAAAGAGAAATAATGTAAGACTAATACAAGTTAATGAAACAGCAGGAGGCAACAGAAATAACATAAAAAGAATATTTTCAGAAATAATAGAGGAAAATTTCCCAAGCATGGAAACAGAATCTGAGATACAGATGATGAGGCATATAGAACTCCAACGAATCATAATCAAAATACAATTATACCCAGACATATACTAATCAAACTCCCAGATCTTCAGTAAAACAAGAGAATATTAAAAGCTTCTAGAGAAAAGAAACAGATCATCTATAGAGGAAAGCCCATCAGAATCACAGCAGACTTCTCAACACAAACCATCCAATCAAGAAGAGCTTGGATTGAAGTATTATAGGGTCTGAGGAAAAACAGCTTCCAACCAAGATTGATATAGCCTACCAAACTATCCTTCAAGTTTAATGGAGAAATAAAATATTTCCATAACAAAAAGCAACTGAAGAAGTTCAAGAGTGCCAAACCATCCTTGAAAAGACTACTAAAAAAATTCTAGACAAGAAAAATATAACCACAATTCCAAGAACAATAGAAAGGAACTCTCAAGCAAAGCAGGCAATTAAACAGAAAAGGTAAGAAACCAACAGCAACTAAATAATATGACAATCATAAGCCAACACATATCGGTTATAACCATCAATGTAAACAGCCTCAATTCACCAGTCAAAGAAACAGATTGGCTGAGTGGATTAAGAAACAAAATCCCACAATATGCTGTATACAGGAAATACATTTTACTGAAAGAGAAATCCATAGACCGAAAGTCAAGGGATGGACAACAGTTCTCCATGCAAGAGAAACCCAGAAAAAAGCAGGCGTAGCTATTATGTTTGCAGACAATGTAAATTTCAAACTGAGAACCACTGAAAGAGATAAAAAAAGTCACTTCATACTAGTTAGGGGAAAACTGCAAGAGGAAGCAATAACAATCTTAAACATGCATCCACCAAATATCAGAGCCCCAAATTACATAAGACAAACCTTAACAGACAAAAAAGACCAAATAATTAATAACACTATTATAATAGGGGACCTCAACACAACTTTGACACAAAGAGATAGGTCAACTGGACAAAAAATCAGCAAAGAAATAATAGACCTGAACCAAATCTGCAAACAAATGGACTTAGTAGATCTATACAGAGTGTGCCACACCACAACAACAGAATACACATTTTTTTCTCAGCTGTACATGTACTTTCTCTAAAATAGACCACATTCTAGCCAATAACGCAAAAGAATTGAAATTTTCCCATGCATATTATCTGACCATAAGGCAATGAAATTAAAAATTAATGACAAAAGGAACACCAAAAACTCCATAAACACTTGGAAATGAAATAACAACGTCCTGAACAACCAATGGGTCACAGAAGAAATGAAAGAAGGTATTTAAAAATACCTACAAACAAACGAAAATGCAAATACAACTTACTGGAATCAGTGGTATGCAATTTTCCTCAATTTTCTTCAGAGAGAAATTCATAGTGGTGAAACCACACAAAAGAAAACAGAAGAGGACAAATAACTAGCCTAATACTGCACCTCAAATTTTTATTTTTAATTTTAAAAAGTAAAAGAACAACAACATATTAACAAACAGACAGTCACTTACAAAATAGCACCAGAATAGTACAATCAAAACAGAAATTACAGACAAGGTGACAGGGAATTAACAATGATTGTTGTATTACATACTGATAACTTCAAAGTGTATACTCAGGAAAACAAATAAAGACATGCAAGACTGATGAATCAAATAATAATTAACTGCTCCTTATAATAAAGTGACATAAGTCAGTAGTAAAACTGTTAGCCATCCTGCACATACACACATACATACATACATACATACATACATACATAATTATCGCCTTCCTTTTCTCCCTCCCCCAACCCAGCTGCTCCCTAATTTCAAGCAGTTTCCTTGCAATTCACACTGGTTATCACTCCTAATTGATATTCACACTTTCAGTTTCCTACACCACTGATACAATACGCTGCTTACACATGCACCTCTGAGTTTTTTCACTTATGAGTATGGTCTCTAGTTGTAACCATTTACCTATGAAAGCCTCAACATTGTCTTTCTTTATAGCTGATTAATATTCCATTGTATAAAAGTGCCATCGTTGTTTTTTTTTTATCGAGATCTCAGTGGATAGATATTTGGGCTGCTTCCACAATTCAGTAACTGCAAATTGCACTGCTATAAACATAGGTGTACATATATCATTGTGATACAATGTTTTCAGATCTTCTGGGAAAATACCCGGAAGGGGAAGAGCTGGGTTGAATGGGACCTCTAGCCTTAGTTTGCTGTGGAATCTCCAAACTGATTTCCACAGTGCTTTCACCAGTCTGCATTCCCACCAGCAGTGGAGAAGAGTTCCTATTTCTCCACAGCCTGACCAGGATTTGTAATTGGTTGATTTCTTAATGCTGGACACTCTTACTGGGGTGAGATGAAATCTCAATGTTGTCTTAATTTGCATTTTTTGAATGACTAATGATGTTGAATACCTTCTCATGTATTTGTTTGCCATAGGTATTTCTTTATCTGAGAAGTGTGTATTCATCTCAGACGCTGATTTCTAGATTGGGTCTTTGTATTTAGGGAGGTTCATTTTTTAAATTCTTTGTATGTTTTAGATAGACCTTTGTCTGAGGGACAGCCAGCTAAAACTTTTTCCCAGTTTGTGGGTTTTCTTTCTACTCTGCTGGTGGTGATTTCTTTAGATGGACAGAAACTTTTCAGTAGGATGAGATCCCAGTTGCTGATTCTTTGAGGTAATTCATAGGCAGTTTGGTTTTTGTTCATGAACTGTCTGCCTATCCCTGTGTCTGAGGTTTTTACCTACTTTCTCTTTCAATAGATTTAGTGTTTCTGTTTTAATATTGAAATCTGTGATCCATTTTGACTTGAGTGTGGTGCACAGTGATAGACTTGGGTCTATTTTCAGTCTTCAGCAAGTGGCAAGCCAATTCTTCCAGCACCATTTATTAAAGAGGCCATCTTTCTTCCAGTGAGCTTGTTTGACCCCTTTGTGAAAGGTGAGGTGGCTGAGTGTGTTTGTGCTTATAGCTGCGTCTTCCAGTCTCTTCCACTGATCCTCAGGTCTGCTTTTTAGCCAGTACCAGGTTGATTTTATTACAGTAGCTTTGTAGTATAATTTCAGGTCAGGGATTGTGATTCCTCCCTACTTGTCTTTGTTGCCCAGGATTGCTTTTGACATTCTGGGTCTCTTCTGGTTCCAGATGAATTTAAGGCATGTTTTCTCTAGATATGTGAGGTATGATAGTGGTAGTTTAATGGGAATTGCATTGAATCTGTACAACAATTTTGGTAGTATGGCCATTTTCACAATGTTGGTTCTTCCTAACCATGGGCAAGGAATATTTTTCCATTTATTGAGATCCTCTTTGATCTCATTTTTCAGAGTACTGAAGTTTTCATTGAATAGATCTTTTATTTCTTTTGTTAGATTGATTCCTAAATAGTTCAATTTCTTGGATACTATCATGAAAGTATGGTTTCCTTAATTTCTCTCTGTCTGTTTGTTGACTTTATATCCAGCTACACTGCAGAAACTGTCAATTAATTCAAGGAGTCTTCTTGCAGAGGATTTGGGGTCTTCCATGTAAAATATCGTCATCTACAAAGAGTGATACTTTTACTTCTTCCTTTCCTATTCTTATTCCTTTTATTTCTCTCTCTTTTTTAATTGCTCTAGCTAATGCTTGCAGAACTGTGTTGAATAGTAGTGGTGACAGTAGACATCCTTGTCTTGTTACTGACTGTAAAGTGAAAGCTTTCAGTTTTTGTCCATTTAGTTTGATGTTGGCTGTTGGTTTGTCATAGATGGCTTTGTTCAGGTTAAGGTAAAGGCCATCTATTCCTAAGTTCTGTAGAAATTTTAACATGAATACATATTGGACTTTGTCAGAAGCTTTGTCTGCATTTTGTGAGATGATCATGTGGTTTTTGTCTTTGGCTCTATTGATATGGTGTATAACATGAATTGATTTGTGAATATTGAACCATTCCTGCATTCCTGGAATGAATCCCACCTGGTTGTGGTGTATAATTTTCTTTATGATTTGCTACATTATATTTCCTAGCATTTTATTGATTATCTTAGCATCTATGTTCATTGGGAAGATTGGTCTATAGTTCTGTTCCTTGGTTGAGTCTTTCTCAGTTTCTGGTATCAATATAATACTTGCCTCCAGAAATGAGTTAGGGAGAATTGCTTCCTTTTCAATTTCACTGAAGAGTTTGAGGAGTGCTGGTATTAAATCTTCTCTGAATATTTTATAGAATTCTGCTGTGAATCCATCAGGGCCTGGACTTTTCTTTGTTTTTAATCACATTTTCAATTTCATTAATTAATATTGGGTTGTTCAGGATTTTTATGTCTTCCTGATTCAACTTTGGTAATTCGTACATATCTAGGAATCTGTCCATTTCTTCTGAGGTTTCTATCCTATGGAAGTAAAGATTTTCAAAGTAGATATTAATGATCTTCTGAATTTCTGTAGAATCTGTAGTGATTTCCTCCTTTTCATTCCTTAGTGCATGAATTTGAGGGGTTTTTTTTCTTTCTTTTTTTGATAAGGTTGGCTAGGGGTTTATCAATTTTATTTATTCTTTCAAAGAACCAACTCCTTGATTCATTTAGTTTTGTAGTGTTTTCTTTGTCTCAACTGCATTCATTTCTGTCCTGATCTTCATAATCTCCTCCCTTCTTTGGGCTTTGGGCTTGACTTGTTCTTCTTTTTCTAAAAGTTTAAGGTGCAGTATTAGGTTATTTATTTGTTCTCTCTCTGTTTTCCTTATGTGTAAGTTCATCACTATAAATTTCCCTCTGAGAATTGCTGTCTTTGCCCCCCACAGATTCCAGTAGGTTGTATTTGCAATTTCATTTGTTTGTAGGTATTCTTTAATTTCTTCTGTGACCCACTGGTTGTTCATGATGTTGTTGTTTAATTTCCAAGTTTTGTGGAATTTTCGAAGTTCCTTTTGTCATTAACTTCCAATTTCATTGCACTGTGGTCAAATAATATGCATGGGATAATTTCAATTATTTTGCAGTTAGGTAAGTGTTCTCTATTGGCTAGAATGTGGTCTAATTTAGAGAAAGTTCCATGTGCAGCTGAGAAAAATGTGTATTCTGTTGTGGGGTGGAACACTCTGTATACATCTACTAAGTCCATTTGTGTGCAGATTTGGTTCAGGTCTATTATTTCTTTGCTGATTTTTTATCTAGTTGACCTATCTCTTTGCGTCAAAGGGGTGTTAAGGTCCCCTATTAAAATAGTGTTATTGATTGTTTTGTTTTTCAGGTCTGTTAGGATTTGACTTATATAGTTTAGTGCTCCAATATTTGGTGCATACATGTTTAGGATTGTTATCTCTTCCTCTTCCAGTTTTCCCCTAACTAGTATGAAGTAAACTTCTTTATCTCTTTTGATTGTTTTCAGTTTGAAGTTTACATTGTCTGAAAACATAATAGGTATCCCTGCTTTTCCCTGGGAAACTGTTGCATGGAGAATGTTTTCCATCCTTTGACTTTCAGTCTATGGATTTCCTTTTGAATAAAATGTGTTTCCTGTATACAGTATATTGTGGAATTTTGTTTCTTAATCCACTCAGCTAGTCTGTTTCTTTTGACTGGTGAATTGAGGCCATTTACACTAATGGTTATAATTGGTATATGTTTGCTTATCCTTTTCATGCTATTTACTTGCTGTTGGTTTCCTACTTTTGCCATCTGTTTAATTGCTTGCTCTGCTTGAGAGTTCTTTTCTATTGTTGTTCTTGAGATTGTGGTCTCTTTTTTCTCTCTCTAGAATATCTTTTAGTACTTTTTGTAAGGTTGGTTTGCAGTCATGGAGTTCTTCAGTTGTTCTTTGTCATGGAAATATTTTATTTCTCCATTGAATTTGAAGGATAGTTTTGCAGGATACATCAGTCTGGGTTGGAAGCTGTTTTGTCTCAGAATCTGTAAAACATAACTCCAAGCTCTTCTTGATTGCATGGTTTGTGTTGAGAAGTCTGCTGTGATTCTGATGGGCTTTCCTTTATAGGTGATCTGTTTCTTTTCTCTAACACCTTTTAATATTCTGTTCCTTTGCTGGATATCTGAGATCTTGATTATTATATGTCTGGGTGTTTTATTTGGGTTATGGCTAGTTGGAGTTCTATATGCCTCATTTATTGCACTTCAGAATCGTTTTCCATGCTTGGGAAATTTTCTCCTATTATTTCTGCCAGTATTCTTTTTATGTCATTTGTATTACCAGCCCCCATTTCATTGACTCCTATTACTCGGACATTATTTCTCTTTGCCTCGTCTTGCAGCTGTTCACTTGATTTTTCCTGGATCCTTTATGATTTTAAGAGATCCTCCTTTTCATGATCATTAGCTACCACACTGTCTTCAAGATCTGAAATTCTATCTTTGGCTTCATTCAAGCGGTTTTGCAAGCTTTCAGTGGAAGTTTCATTTCCTGGAAATCTCTTTGAGTCTGTTTCATGTCTTCTAATTCATTCCTAAATTTCTCATATAACATTTCCATCTGTTACCTATGTTCATCTATGTTTTTATCTGTTTCTTCTCTAGATGTGCGAAGCATTTCTTTCATTATTATTGTCATTTCATTTTTTTTCCTGAGAGATTATTTGTGATTTGATCTTTTCTATGGCCTGATGGAGTTGTTTATTTACTTCAGATGTGATCATTTCAGGTATGTGACTTACAAGTTCTCCTATGTCAGTGTCTTCTGGACTTCTGGGTGGAGCTGAGTTCTGAGACTGCATTTTGCTCCTACATCTTGTCATTTTGGATGTCAGATGGAAAGTGCTGAGCTATAAGATACCCAAGCAGCTCACCGAAGGACACTAGGGAGCCTAATTTACCTGGATATTCCAGATATTCCCCTTCTGAGTACTTTCCCATAAGAACTGAAATCCTATCAGAGCCATATTTGTGCACCTGTGTTTATACCAGCTCAATTTGTCATAGCTAAATTGTGGAAGCAACCCAAATGTCCATCCACTGAGGAATGGATAAAAAGTGGTATTTTTATATAATGGAATATTATTCAGCTATAAAGAAAGATAAACTCGAGGCTGTTACAGGTAAATGGTCACAACTAGAGACTATATTTGTAAGTGAAATAAATCAGACCTCCATGTGTAAGCAATGTATTTTCTCACTAGTATAAGGACCTGAGAGTGAAAAAAATTAAGAGGTATGATAGACATTGTGAAATAAAAAGCAACTGCTCAAAAGTAAAGAGGGACTGGGATGAGGGAAAAGAGAAAAGAAGGAAAGGGAAATTATGTATGTATGTATATACAGAATAGCTAACATAGTTGTATTACTGACTTCTATTGCTTTACCGAAAGGATCAGTTAATGATTAATTATTTAATCAAGTTTTCATGTCTCTATTTATTTTCCTGAGAAACCACTTTGAAGATATCAATATGTAATACAACAACCATTGTTCATTTACTACAACTTTGTCTTTAATTCAGTATTGCTTGTATTGTTCTTATGCCATTTTGTAAATAGATGTCTGTTTAATATGCTTTCCTTCCTTTTTAAAATAAAATAAAATAAAGGAAAAATGAAATTAAGAATAAAATGGTGGTTATCAGAGGCTGAGTAAAGATAGAAGGAACAGGGAAAGATTGATTAATTGGTACAAAGTTATAATGAGGAAAAAGAAGTTATGATGTTCTTTAACAGAGTAAGGTAAACATAGATAACAGCAGTATCATGTATATTAGATTTTTTAGAGCTAGAAGAAAGCATATTGAATGTTGACACCTAGAATAACTTCCCTGCTTTCTGTCAGGTAAAAGTTGTCCTGACACACATACTTAGCCACAGAAATACAAGCAAAAATCTTTTGGTACATTCTGTTCCTCCTACTTGGAATATATACACAACCAGGAGATACAGGAGGCGTGACTAACATGGTAGGAATGCAGGAAGAACCCTGGACTTGGTGGCATCCCTGACCACTGTCCCAGTCCTAGATTGACAATGTTTGCACTACTTGTTGTCAGATTAAACTACAGTAGAAGCAATTTAAATGAGTACAAATTGAACACAATTCTAATACAATACTCTTCTAGGAGCCAAGCCACTATTTAACTGAATGTGAGGACTAGGTCCTAGGAAAGCAATTCCAAAAAACAAAAGAAGTGGACTCTTACACTAAAGGGTTAGATATAATCAGATATGAGATAAGTAGCCACAGAATAAAGGGGAAAGTTGAGATGCTTAGGGATACTGAGCCTAACTTTTCTGGATTTTCATCTCACAGCCCCATTGAAATGGGAAAAGCAACATAAATATGGGGGGAGGGTCTGCTTCCATGATAAAAATTTAAAAAGGATTTTTAAAGAGAATAAAAAATAAGTTTCAAAAACTAGAAACAATACAGAATTTCAAAATAAAAAGATGATAGGAATTCAACAATGGTAATTATATTGCATATTGTTGTCTTCAAATTAGTTCTTCAGATTACCAGATATAAGCATGTAAAATTGGTCAAAAAAAAATAAGCATTAACTGTTCATTTCAATAAACCAATAGAAAACAGTAGCATCTTAGCTATCTTAAATATATATTTTTCCCTTTTTTCTTTCTTTCCTTCTTTCCCTCTTCCCAGTTTTTCTTTCCTTTTGAGCACTTTCTTTCTCTTTCACCATACCTATTGTACTTCTAAGAAAGGATTATTTTGAACAGGCTCTGAATGATTGACAAAACCAGTTGGCAGGATAACATCCCAAGAACAACATTTATGAGCCTCTAATGTGAAAAGTAAGTATACAACAACCTAGTAGAACCTGCTAATACTTACAAATGATGAGCAAGGGCTAGGATGGGATAGCTGTGAATAAAATGGAAGGACTCCTTTGTATTTGTGGCTGTTGTAGTGCTATAAACTGAATGTTTGTGCCCCACATACATATTAGGAATCCCAATTCCCATATAATAGTAGTGGAGTCTTTGAAAGGTTATTTCTTCCCTACAGTAATACCCTCATGAATGGGATTAATGCCTCACGAGAGGTGCCGTATATGACCAGGAAGTTGGTTCTCACCAGATATGGAATCTGCTTGTGCTTTAAACTTAGAGACCTGGACTCCAAAACTGTTAGAAATATTTGAATGGAATTTCTTTCACCTGCAGCCTAGGAGCTTTGGCCACTAGTATATTTGTGCTGCTATAATAAATGCCATAATAAACTCCATAGATTATCAGCAACAGAAATTTTTAGAAATAAAGGCCTCAACAAAAAAGAAATACTTTGGTACATGCATCTGATATGTCTTGGAAATCCTGGATGAATTTAGTTCCAGAGAAAATGTAATCTAATCTCCAATGTCAGACCCAACTTGTATGTACCCTCTCTCTCTCTCTCTCTCTCTCTCTCTCTCTCTCTCTCCCTCTCTCTCTCTCTCTCTCTCTCTCTCTCTGTCTTTCTCTCTCTCTGTCTCTCTCTCTGTCTCTGTCTCTCTCTCTGTCTCTGTCTCTCTTTCTTTCTCTCTCTCTGTCTCTCTCTCTCCTCTTTTCTCCCAGTATAGCTATGAGTAACCCCAGATGCACAGAATCACATTGCCTCATTTACCAAACCTAATAGGAAGTATTTCTCTGAACTTGTAAGAACCCTAGAAAAGACTCTGATTGGCCCTGGCTGAGTGGGGTTCCTGTCCAGGAAGAAGTCACTCTCCAGAGACATGGCACTCTGACTGATAAGCCTTGTTATGTGCTCTCCGTGGTGGGAATCAGGAGGCACCCACCTGGCATCATTAATGACAGGTTCACCAAGACCATGTGCCACAGAACACTAGAATATGAAGAAAAAAAGCTCAGGCTGGCTCCAGATATTCCTCCATAATAAGTACCACGCAACAGTGTTTTTCCTGAGATTTTTGGGGGGTAAAGTCAATAAAAAGTAACTGACACATAGGTAATATGACAAGTCAAAGTGACAAAAAAAAAAACATTCTTGGGCAGGCAAAGGCCCTAATCAGATCTTTCTTTTAAAAAGTACACAACTTTATAAACAACCTAGAGATCATGAAAATAAAGGCAGCCAATAAACAATAAACATGGGTTTAAACACAGAAAAATATAACCTAAGCCTTATTTTTCCCACTATACATATCTTTAGTTGTACACTGGATCCGGAATTAGAACAAAGCAGAAAAACAGAGACAGAGAGATAGAGAGAGATAGGACAGAGAGCAGGGATTGTGGCATACAAGTTATCAGAATGTAGGACTTTGTCAGCATTTGAGGATACTGGTACTTAATCCTCTTATGAGAAATTTGCCTCCAAATTTGAAGCTGGAGAGTCACTGGAATAACTGAAAGGGAAACAATACATGGCATTTTAGATTTTTGGTACACGTGTTAAGAATTGCGTACAAAGTGAAATGTTTGTACTGATCCTCAACACAACCGATAAAATCTCAAAAAAAAAAAAAAACAAGACAAAGAAGAGAACCAGCAGCTGTGAAAAGCATCAATGATTTGGACTTACAAATGGTTTATCTCATGGATGTCCCACTGTGACCATTAGTCTTGATTATCAGCTTGATTAGATTGAGAGACACCTAATTGATTAGTACAGCACCTTTCTGGGAGTGATTGTGAGGGTCTTTAGGTCTTTACAGAGGTGATTGGCATGTAGGCCAGAAAGGGGGCTGTTAATTTACAAGTGGGACCACCCAATAGGCTTGTGGCCCAGATGGAATGAGAAAGGGAAGAAGGATGTTGGCCTGTGCTGAAAGGCTTGATTCTGAGTGAATTCCCTTTGCTACTGTCATTGCCTTTGAATATCAGAGTTCACCTTCTTCTGCCTTTCAAGTGGCCTTACACCAGCAAATTTTCAGGGCATTTCCAGGCCTTCAGCCTCAGACTGGCACTGCATCCTTGGTTTCATGTTCTGAGGCTTCCAGCTTCTTGGATTGAGGAGCTATTGGATCCTGAGGCTCTCCTGTGTGCAGACAGCTGTTGCGGACTATCCCACCTTTAATACTGTAAGTCTATCTAATAAATACCCTTTTATAATTAGGTATAGAAGATATAGATATACAGATTCTATTTCCTCTAGAACACCCTCATCAATACACCAACCTTTTGGCTTGCCTGGGCCACATTGATTGAAGAGTAATTGCTTTTAAGCCACATATATACTGTGATTAATTATATAAGTAATACAACTTCCTTTTTTATATTTGAATTCATTAAATTATCTTATAAAATAACACAACATGCCCAAGTGTAATAATTAAATAAGAAAATTTAAAAGACTGCTTAATCACAATAAATGCTTGCCTTCACAGGCACACACACATGTAGGTAGTTGAAATATTATCAGTAATTGCTGCATTTCAATCACCAGGTCACACAAGCACACATGACATCTGATACATACTGGTGTTAGTTTGACTTGCAGTGTGAGGTGGTCACAAGAGGCAGAGTTAGCACTGCACCATGACCTTCCCTACATAGCAGTCCACTGTCGACTTAGCAGTCTGTGTTCAAGCACTGCACAATAGATTAATGAAAAAAATCACTAGAAGTTTATGATTTTGTGAGCCCATATTACTTCCCAGGGCCAGATGTAGCCCTTGGGATTAGATATGATCGGTTTAGCTGGACAGGATGAACTTCCTCCGCGAAACTGGACTAGGAATGTGCTGTAAACACAATAGGTTCTAGGAGGAAGTTGATCTTTCTGGCCCCTGAGATGTGTGTGAATGAACAGTCTCTACTTTAGAAGGCTAGGGGGAAAGGTGGGCTCTCAAATAAGAACACCAACGCAGTTAAGACAGGGGGTGTTCAGAAGGATTGTTCAGAAGAAAGAGTAAAATTAACCAAGTTTGTGTAGTGTGGTATGAATATCCAAAGGGGCAACAGAAAAGGCTCTGAAATGGAAAAGTCATATATACTGTGGTCAAGAAAGAAGACAACACAGCAACATCAGAATACAGGCAAGTACGGGGATGATTATACAGCAAGAAGGACTCACACGTTGAAGGATAGCCAGAGTTAAAAAGGATGAAAAGCCTGGTAGGATTAGAACTCTGCTAGCTGGCTGCTTCTGGGCAGACTGACAATAAACAGCTTGCTGAGGCCAGCAGATTTGCCTGCTGTTTGTTTCTCCAGATGTTACCTACAGTAAAAGACTGTTAGCATAGGTAAGAGCCTGCCCATTAGCACTAACAGTGGCAATACAGAGCTCTTGCATTCGTGCCCTAATCCCAAGGTCATTATTTGACCTTAGGACGGAAGCCAGTCCTGCTCTCAATGTGGGCATTTCTTCTCACTCTGTTGATCATATTTTTTCGTCTCTCAAGAGGAAGCCTTTTGAGAGGTTTTGTTGATCTGTTCTTTTCTCCCATAGTGATAAAGCAAACAACCGCCAGGATCTGGCTCAAGCTACACCAAACAGCCCTGGTTCTCACAATGCTGAGAGTGTGCTGTGCCAGAGGTTTCTCAGTCGTGTACCAATTAATTTTTATTCATAGAGTTCATTCAGAGTTGAGATCTCTCACACAGTCCACCTTGCTTTGTTGCAAGTATTCTCAGAGTGCACTTTCTTTTATAAAGACTAATACTTTACACCATAAAATATTCCATGGAAAAAGCACAAAGTAGGCAATATTCCTTAGTGTTATATGCAGCCCCATCAAAATCCACCATACACCTGTCATTAAAAGTAGAAAAATCAAGAATGTCTATCTTTGAAAAAAACAGTGTTTGGCACAACTCTCAAGTGTTGGCAGGGATGTGGAGAAATTAGAACTTTCCTACATGGCTAGTGGAAATGCAATGTGATGTAGCCACTTTGGAAGAGAGTTTGAAAGTTCTCAACACATAGTTAAATCAAATGTTATAGCAATTCTGTTTATATACTCAAGAGAATTCTTGACAGCATTATTCACAAGAGGCAACAAAAGAAACAATCCAAATGTTCACCAACCGATAAATAGAAAAATAGGACATGGTATGTCTATGTGATGGATAACAGAATATTATTCATCAATAAAAGTAATGAAGTACCGATACCTGCTACAACATGCATAAACCTTGAAAACGTTAAAGTAAAAGTGACCAGAAACCAAAGACATCTTGCTGAGTGATTCTTTTTATAGCAAATGTCCAAACTAGGGGAATCTGTAAGCAAATTTTTAGAATGGGCCAATAAAATATATTGTACACTTTATATGGGCAAATGTTATGATATATAAATTATAGTTTAAAAGATGTTTCAAAAGAATCAAAAATGAATTTCATACATTTTATATCATAGCTATAAATGTGGTAAGCAACCAATAAATGCTGGATAAAGAAACAATGGATTCAATTAGACAAGTTACAAACCATGACTTGATAACCTACAGTAACACATCATTATTTCCACTATTAGTGTGAAATCAGTTGCAGCTGGGACAGAAAAATTGGTGTTTACATAAGCAGTATTAACACCTGGGCAACATACCGACCATTCAAACAGAATAGCTGTGAAAATATTTATTTTAGGGACCATCCATCTCAGCCACTAGTAAATAATATCCCCAGATAGGTACCTTCCAGACAATGTGAAAAATTAGAAGCGTTAACTTCTATCTTCAGAATCCTTCAAAAATAAGTTTATACTCACTCATTTAGATCTATGCACCTCTCGTTTTTCATTGTTCATTTTCCAAATCTGGGCTCAAAGTTCGGCTTTAGGTTTCTAGATCTAGGCTCATGACCCTCTTCTTACTTTATTCCAACGTTGGGCATGCATCTTGGTCTCTCAAGTGAGGCACTTTTTGCCTCTGATCTTGGACACAACAGTAGCTCATGAAAAAGAGATACTACTACCCAAGGAAGCCTCCCTTTCAGGGTGGTGTGAATCAAGCATTACTCCAGAAAGTAGCTTATTTCTCAGGCTTCAGGCTCCGGTTGTGCATGAAGATAGTAGGTGGTGTGGTCCCTTCAAATCCCACCTCGGACAGGGAGGAAATAAAGAAATGGGAAACAGAAACTGCCATATCTCAAAAACTGCACATCTAAACTCATCATAGAAATCCCAGCTTTGGAATAAAAAGAAAACCCTGTCAGTGATTCAACTCAACACCTTTGACTGTCATCTACCCCACCACCCACCCAGCCCATGAAAAACTTTCAACTGGAATGACGGAAAGGGAAATATACACACACACACACACACACACACACACACACACACAAGACAGCTAAGATAATTGTACTAATTATTTCCGTTTGTTTATGGAAAGGAACAGCTAACATGTAACTGTTTGATCAATCTTCCATGCCTATATCTGGCCATCTGAGTAACCACTTTGAAGATAACAATTGTAATATAACAACAATTGTTAATCTCCTGTCACCTTGTTTTGAAATTCTGTATCATATTTATTGTTTTGTGTTGTTTTGTCTTTGTTTTTGTGATTCTGTTTTTGTTCTTTTCTCTTTAAAAGAAAAAAGAAAAACATATATGTCTACACAAAGATAGCTAGGAGAAGTGTATTGCTGAAGTCTATTGGTTCATCAAGAGGAACAGTTAGTGCTTAAATTTTTCCTGACCAGTTTTACATGCTTATATCTGATAATCAGAACAACTCATCTGAAGACAACAATGTGCAATATAACAACCACTGTTGAATTCCTACCATCTTCTTTAATGAAGCTCTGTATCATTTCCAATGTTCTTTATTACTTGTTATAGTCTTTCATTGTTCAATCAATCTTGCATTCTTACATCTGGTAACCTGAGCAACTTCACTGAAGATAACAATATGTACTGTAACAACCACCGTTAATTCCTACTGTCTTATTTTGAAATCCTGTATTTTGTATTGTTTTTGTGTTGTTTTGTTTTTGTCTTCATTGTTCTTACCTTGTTATTTTTATCCTCTTTAAAATAAAAGTTTAAAAAATACAAAAAAAAAAAAAAAAAAAACCCTTCCAGGTAACTAGGATCAGAAGCCAAATTCTTGGAGAAGACTTTCCTCCACTAACAGTGCTTTGCTTAAATGCTTTCGTGAGCTGCTGCTGCTGCTGCTGCTGCTGCTGCTGCTGCTGCTGCTGCTGCTAGTGATAATGATGATAATGATACTACAGCCGCCGCCGCCACTGCTGCTGTTGCTAGGAAGATGCTTAATGCTTATATAAGAAGCATCGCTGTGCTATGGATTCACATGATAAATTTACCGTAGACATCCAACAAAGAAGTGGATTCCTACCAAAGGAAACAGCATAAAAATCTCCCCGTTTCAACCCTAATGTTTCTCAGACCAGAATGTCCATTAGAATCACTTAAGGAACTTTAAAAAATTATTGCTACTCAAGTCTCACTCTCAGAGATTCTAATTAGTCTGTCGGGGACACTGGCCATCTTTATGTTTTAAAAACTCCCTCAAGCAATTCTCAAGGGCATTCAGGATTTGGAAACACTGTTGTAGAGGACTGTAGAACAAAGAGCCAGTGTAGAGAACAGAACAGGGCAGGAGCAGTCAGGTAATAGATCTTTAGACCCAGAAACCACACTAATGCCTACCCAAAGTTAAAGTGTGTTGAGCATTTTACTAGACAAATTGTGGAGAATTAAAATCATGCATAGAAAATTAACTGAGGATTTGTAGGTGCAGAGACTAAAAGCTGAGTGGGAATCCTAATAAGATATGTGAAACAAGCAAGAGACATTTTAATGCAGACATGAAGCAACACAGGGAAAATGTCAGGCTGGATAGGAACCAAAACTATTTGACTCAAGAATTAGCACCACATACTGAGCAAGACCTTGAACTGATACCAGAATCCTACTTAATGTTTCACATCTAGTTATGTGGATGCATCTGATTTAGAGCATTTGTTCTTATTTCTGTGGATATTCTCAGCAATCTATGTCATTATCCTCAGAAGTCCCATAAGAATTATTACATAAGTACCTGGACTCTGCTGAACGAAGATGCTCAAATGTTCACATAGACAAAATAAATAAGAATACTATTATTAATGAAACTTAATTCTGTCTCTGTCACTGTGTTAAATTACCTTCAGGAAAAGTATCTTGTCAGGTCTTCTGAGTCTTGTGTTGGCCATAAAAGCATTAGATTTTGAGCCTTGAATTCAAGTCCTTGGTTTCCCTTCTTTCAAAAATATTTTGGAAGATCTTCTTTAGCATGACTTCATTGGCCAGGATAAAGTACTAGTTGAATCTACAGTGGCTGAAAAAGCTCATTTTAAGCCAAGATACAGCAAAATGTCCCTATCAATAACTCCTAAAAGCTGGCTTGGGGTTGCTCAGTGAAACAATCTGCTTGCTTTAATGAGTTCCAGTCTAGGGGGGTTGGAAAGTTAAGATGCTGAGTGCAATCATTTTATTTTTAAACGCTTTATTATAGAAAGCATTTACTAAACCTCAGAGGTTCAGAGAGAAAGTAAGATCAACCTGGTACTCTGAAAAAAAAAATTTTGGTTTTGAAGGAAGACTAGTCCAGTAAGAAAAGATAATGGTCCCTTGTATTAAAACCTTCCACATAGGAAGTATGCCCCAAGGTCATTTCTAAACTCTCCTGCCTTCATCCATTTTCAAAGGGGAGAGCATATATTGGTCAGCTTTCTTATTTCTTGGACAAAATGCCCAACACCCAAATTTAAAGGAAGAGAGTTTTATTTTTGTTCATAGCTTCAGAGGGTTCAATCTGTGGTCGGATGGCATCAAGGCAGGAACGTGGTGGTGGAAGTGCACAATGTAACAAAGCTGTGCGTTTCATGGTGACCAAGAAGTGGAGCACAGAGGAACAGCACCATTAAGAAATAAATCCTCCAAAGCAGACCCTCAGCGACTCACTTCCTCCTATTGGACCCCACCTCCTAACAACACATTTGGCTACCAATACCAGGGGATCAAGCTGCTGGTGAGTAAAGCACCTCGTGATTCAATCGCCTCTACAGGAATCTCTTAATCTAATCAAGTTGATAACTAAGACTATCTTGTACAAATCCACCCTTTGTCAATTTGGCTTCTATTTACATCTCTTCAAACCATACCTAACAAGTTCATAATTTTACTTAGCATGATGTAACTATCCTGGGTACAACTAAAAGTATAGCAATCTCTTCCTCAGTCTCAAGAGTTCCAGCATTGATGCAAGGAAAATTCTTAGCTGTGAACCTCTGTATAATTTAAAAAGGAAGCTACGTAGTCCCAATATGCAATGTTAGATGGTAAACATTTCCATGCCCAAAGAGAGGCACTGGGAAATAGAAAGAATAGGACAAAAGCAGGAATGAAACCCAAAAGGGCAAACATTAAGTCCTGTAGCTCCTGTCTGGCACCCAGCACAAATGGTGGTGAGATGTGAGTTCCAGAAGGCTTGGGCAATCAACCAAGGAACAGGTAAAAAAGATGTGGTCTTTTTATATAATGGAGAACTACTCAGCCATAAAGAAGAATACATTGGAGACTTTTGTAGGTAAATGGATGCAATTCAGGACCATACTCATAAGTAAAATAAACAAGATGCACATGTATAAAATAGTATTATACCCCTAGTATGAGAAGCTAAAAGAGTAAATAAGGCCTGAAATGTACAATAGATATTGTAAAATGGGAAGTACCTTTAAGAAGAAAGAGAAACTAAGATGGGAGAATAGAGAAAAGAAGGAAAAGCAAAGAAAATATACATATATAAGATAGTTAAGATACTTATACTACTAATTTCTCTTAGTTCATTGTAAAGAAAGGTTTTTGCTAATATTGTTTGGACAATTACTCTTATATCTTGTACTCTGAGTAACTAATTTAAAGATAACACACAATGCATTAGCCATTGTTACCCTCTTATTGTCTTGTTTTGAAATTTTGTTTTATTTTTCTCTTTAAAATAAACAATTTTAAAATAAATAAAAATAAAAACAAGGCTTGTGCAACCCCACCCTTATGGCCTTGCCAGTTATTTCCCATAAGGCCTTTCTCTTGGGCTAGGTCCACTCCCTTCCTGTGGCTTTCCTGCCATCTCTGTCTTCCTGGTATCCTCATAGCAGCCTCATCTTCATTCCCTCCCTGACACTACAAGAATGAATTTTCTTAAGTGGCAAGTCATTTCATATTAACTCCCTCATCAGAACACTCAGTGAGTCCCTTAGCCTATGGGATGTATCTGACTTCCGCTGCAGATAATACAATCCAACTTCAATTATCTCTAGATAATCCATCATTCCTCTCATACAAACTATATTCTAGGAGCACAGCCTGCCTCCAGTTCCAAAAAGAAGTCATCATGTTCTCATTCAATTGTCTTTGTCTTGTTCTCCCCCAAACACAATAGGAACAGTTAGCATTTATTGAGTACAGCTGTATTGTCTGGTATTGGGTACTTTTAATCCTCACAAAAGTGCTATAAGGCAACCTCTGTCACTACCTCTACTTTACAACAGAGAAAACTTGACTCTCAAAGACATTCTTGCAGTTTGTTCACCAGGAAATGGACTTCTTATCTCTCAAGGTGCAGTTTCAGTCAGAATTCAAACTAAAATAGACGTTCAATGCATGATTGAATTAAAGACAAAGTAGCTATCAGGCAAATTGGCATTAGTTCTTTAACAGAACTGAGTAAAATATCCACTAACATTTGAGCTATTTGGAGCTTTTGCCCATACACATGAGTTTTGAACTCTGTCTCATTTGAATCTGTCACTTTAATCTGTAGCATTCTCTAACATAGCTAATTTTATCACTTACACAACAACCTCAAGAACCAGAGACAATTAGATACCTTTGTGTCCATCACCATCTCAGAAGTAGGTCAGAAATATATTTTACACTTTTTCCTCATCTTGAGTATAAAGATACTCAGTGCACAAACTCCTCCCTATTGTTCTAAATGCTCCTGAGGAAAATGAAAAGCATAGCTGAACTGGCATATACTTCCAGTGTTGCCTGACAATGAGGACATTATACCCTTAAATCTGAGTGAAGAGGACCCCTGGCCTTCTCTTTCTCCCCTGTGTCCATTCTCATGGAGCAAGGCCTTCCTGGAGCCAAGAATAGATGTTCACCCTCACCTAACATCTCTCCCTCTAGAATATTATTCTTATACCTGGGCCCTAGAATTCCCTGCCACAATAGCCCTGATACCACTTCCAGATCCAAAATGACTTCTTCCCTGGGCTCTTCTTCCTGAGGGAAGTTGACACCAGTTAAGAGACCAGGCTTAGCCCCCAAAAATGGTCAAGAGAAGGCTCTTCGCAGGGACCTGGAGATTGTACATATGGGCTAGGACATCCGAAGACATCCAAATTATTTCCTTTATTTTACAGGACACAGCTCAATGAGAATATAAGGGGGATCCAAAATATATAATAAAGGACAGATGTCTCCTTTGGCCATGTTCCAGGGTGGAATTGTTAAGAGTCCAAGAATCCTGACCTCCAAAGTCATTATGAAGCTATATATTAGTCAAGGTAAGTAGAAAGAAGTATTTTATTTAATAGTGTGTCAGTATGAAGTTGCAAATTTTTAGATGTCATATTTGGGGAGGATATCAGAATCAAACTCCGGACCTTGTGCTCACCAGGCAGGCACTGTGCCACTACCCCGTATCCCTGGCCCTAGGTGTTGTAGTATGTGGGCACTCATTTATAGCCTTGCACTAGTTACCACCAATTTTAGGGCTGGGCTTGACCTCATACTATGTGAGCTGCTCAGTGATGGAGCAGATCACTGACAGCACTGAGCGGAGAAAGCTAGGAGAGGTAGAGTGCCAGAGTCCAGCTCTGACCTTGGGAACAGGGAGAGGGGAGAGGGAATGAACCAAAGAAAGAAGGGGTCGGGAGGACTGGTGAAGGTAACCAGCAGTTTCATTTACTGAGCAGAGCACTTAAGTACAGGATTGTCAGGCAGGCTGCCAGACCCTTGCCCTAGATTCAACCCCAAGGTTCCCACTTCTGTTACAATGGGGTTGCTGAGGTACATAATGACCCGTTCAGGACCACTGCCTTTACAGATTGCTTTCCCACAAGTCAGCCCATTACTGTCTTATAAGGAAGTTGTACCCATTGCCATGGGGAGCTCTTGTCCTTGCCAGATCCGGTCCCCAACAGGAGAGCACACCAGAAGATCTCATAGTCAGGCAAGACATGAAGTGGTGAGAATCTGTGCTCATACTAGGCATATCCAGGAGTTAGCTCTTGGCATATGCATGAGAAAAAGAAATCTAAAGCTAAGTTCTGTGTCTGAAGCTCCAAAAAATGCACGAGGAAATACTGAAGAAGACAATTCTATGAAAAGATTCTGGGCAAGCCAGAAAAAATAGGCAAGAGGCCAGTTCCCAATGAAGAGTCACGGATGCTTCATTTTCTGACTCTAGGAATTCCATTCCTGATCTGTGCCAGATAAATGGTAACCTAGTGCTCATACAATGCTGCAGCCCAGCGGGAAGGTTAGGAACATTTCCATGGTTCCACAAATATAGGTGACCCCCAACAGGTGAAAGAAATGTCAGCTTTTCCTCCTGTGCTCATGTTTCCTGACACTGACAGACAAGGTCAGCAGTGTGAGGCTGCAGCAGTGCAAGTCTCCTGAGGTGGTCAGAGCTGCCAACGGGGCTTACAGGGCTAGAATAATGTCACACCAACTACATTTACATTTCATGAAATCATTGCAACATTCTCAAAGTCCTTCACAATGTTAGACAGCTCAAATGGGTAAAAACTAATTTGATACTCTAACCTATTCCATTTCCCAAGAGAAATGAAACAGGGATTATCCTTTCTAAGTCATGCTCAAAATCAATATAGGTAAGTCAGAACATAGGTCTGTTTACCTACAAGAAACTTTCAGATAAAATGTATATAGTAACCAAAAAGTACTTGGAACAAGGTCTCAGGTGCTCCCATGTATTGTGGAATGTATGTTAGTGAAGGTTAGTGTAATACAAGGACTGATTCCTGAATCAGACAAATATAGGTTCATGGATGGTACTGAACAGAGGCTAAAGGTAACAAAAATGCTGCCGCTGCTGCTGCTGCTGCCAATAATAATCATAATCATGATGATGATCATGGTGGAGGAATGTTATTGTATGTGAAATGCCCCCAGGAAGTATACTCCCATTTCTCAGTTGGCAAGGTAACAGTTCCTGTTCCAGTTCCAGTTGTTTCTGTCTCTTAGAAATGGCTGGTCACTGTGAAACCTGGCTGGTCTCTATGCATATTGTAAGAACCAATCCTCAACAGTAAATCCATTCTGCCTCTGCACTTCCTGCTCGCTTATCCCATGGACCCCCAGAGATCACGGCCTGGTATTCTGGGAATGATGTCAATCAGTGCCTGTTGACGTAAATAAATCTGCCTCCAAATCCTGGGTGTCTGCTTGCTTTAGCGTTATGAGGGAATTCTCACAATTAAAGGCAAGGTCAGGCAATCATGCTCAGAAAAAATAACAACCACAAGCACACCAGAGCATTTCATTTCAAAAACATTTTCAGGAAGTCAGAATGGTGGGTGACTTTCAGTGATTCTTTGTACTTTCTTTCCCTCTACACAAGTTTCAGATTTCGGAGAAGCATCCAATTAACCTCATCAGAACCAGTCATTTGTAGAGTCTGGACCAGAGAAAACAGGCTACTGTGATAAATAGTCGTACAAAGCTGTGTAAAACAGAGAAAGTGGCCTGTTCTGCCCAGAAAGGTCACCATGAGAAAGTAGAATGGATACAAGGAAGTCAAAAATTAATAAAAGTCACTGTAACTACTTATTATATGTATTCAATTAGCCAATCATTTACACACTTGGAGTTTCTGCTAAAATGTGACTTCATGACTCAGGGGTCTTTGTCTTATTTACTTACTGATATATCATAGTTCAATAAAATTTAACACATGGAGCATGCTTCACAAAAACGTTTGGAAGAATGAATCTTTCTAAGACTCAGTTCCCTTTTAGACATATGTAAAATGTCTAGTATAATTCTATAATAATAAATGCCCACATTTTTCTGATTACAACTATTATTTTTATTGGGATAAGCAAGAATCATTTAATACAAAGCAAATATTTCCATTCTCGTATTCGGGTACCTTCATGAATTCCCAACACAAAAGTTATTATGATTTCAATGAACTCTTCTACTGAATTCTGAGACAAAGTGAAAGATTTGACCAGTCACACAGTAATATGAACAGAAATGGACGCATTAATTTTAAAAGCTGAGCACGTCCTCAGCAAGTCTGGCAGCACGGTGTCATCTGCTCCAGACCTAAACCCTAGTAAGCTGATTATCTCCAAACCCTCAGTAATGTTCTGTCAATCTTTTCTCTCATTCTCAGTTGACTTTCTGGTCCTTATCCCATGACTGACATCTCAACAATCTTTATCAGTTCCTGTAATCTCTTATTACAGTTCAACCTTGTGTGTGTGGGTTTTTTCTTTTTTTTCACTCACAGGGGATGATCTTTCTACGTCTCTTAAAAAACTAGAATCAGTCAAACCTAGAAGAGGAAGAAGACAGGGAAACAAGCAGGTAGTTGGATGACATCCACCCTTCCTCCTGTTTATTTATTTTGCAAAGAAGGTTTTGGCTTTGTCAAAGCCCAGCTTTCCCATGTAGACTCAGTACCCGATTTCCCTGGCACTGTTTTGGACATTACTTCAGTAATCATCTCTTCTTTTATACAGTCTTCATTCCCCCGTGCTACCTCCACCCACCTTTTCAATTTTCCCCTTTCTAAGACTACAAACCAGCTCCCCATTTCCTGTCCTAAAACTATCTGCCCGACCATTATTTTCCACCAACTACTCTTCCTTTCTGCTTTTGCCTCCAATAATTGCTTCAGGTTCTGTACACTCAGTGTGTTCTCCCACTCGCCCTTCAGCACAGTGGAGCAATCTGCTGCTCGCACCACTCTATTGACGCTGTCCAGACAAAGACTACAATGACCTGCAGGGTACTAGATTCAGATCAGCTGTTTTCATGGCTGACACTCCAGGAAGCCCACTGCCACCACGACCACCACCAAGTATCTGACTGTTAAACTCTAGTGTTTGCTTCAATTTGTCCTCAGCAAACCTACTAAACACCTATCAGAGGACTTCCGGGAAGATGGCTACCAGGTGAGCAGCAAAGGAGCGATCATCCTTGATAAACACCACCAGCTCGAGACAGACTTGGTGAGCGTGAATGCCAGGACCTCGGCTGGGAAGATCAAACTGAACGTGTTTCTCTGAGCTGCCGGGGGAGATGCGGTAGGGCGGCCGAAACTGCCGTGGCGAGACGCGGGAAAGCCCCAGATGCTGGGAGCCAGAGACGCTCCGCGTGGGGAGGGGGCTTGCCTGGGTCCGAGTGCTCTGGGGGCACAGCCAGCTCGGTCCCTCCCGCCTCCCGAGCCAGCGCAGCTTTCCAGCGACTCCCGACAGAGATCGGCTTTTTAGCAGCGGCAACGCCCGGCAGTCTCACACTTCGCACGCATCAGGCAGGCGGCGCAGCCTAGACCCTCGGCCTGGGCGGTGTGAGCAGCATAGGAGCGGAGCATCCCGCTCCCTCCCCCAGACCCGGAGAGCACGAGGAAACAAGTGGCTGCGAGCAGCGGATCGCGAGCATAGCACAAAAAACTGGCACCTTGGGACCTTTCTGACTGCAGGGACTCCGAAAACTGGTGAGCTATCTGCGCTCGTGACCAGATCACCGAGTGGGGGAGGAGATCCATCCCTATACCTTCAGGGAACCCCGGGAGGGCGGGGGAGCGGTCTTACACACCTCACCCAGGTCTCTCACTAGGGAGTAGCTAACCAACATCTGTACAGCCTTTTAAGCGGAACTCTCAGCAGAAAGCTTAAGGGACATCCCCCCAAAGAAAAGTCATTGGAGCAGCCTCTGCAGCAGACCTTTGCCTGCTGAACTGACTGGGGAATCTAATGCTCAATATTTTGAATCTGATACCCAAAAAAGGGAAGACAGAAGAACAAATATCAGCAGAAAGCTTAAGGGACATTCTCCCAAAGAGAAGGAATCATTGGAGCAGCCTTTGCAGCAGACCTCCGCCTGCTGAAATGTCTGTGGAATTATAGCTCCATATTTTGAATCTGATACCCAAAAATGGGAAAACAGAGGAACAAAACGCAGTCTCAAAACTCAACCCCACCCAGAACAAGTTTTGAATGTGAGGATACAGGGGAACCAGGAAGCCTCATAACTTCAAGATATGAAACGATTGCATCCGAAATGAAACAACTCCAACAGGACATGAAAGAGCTTAAAGCAGAAATAACCCACATACACACAATGATTTCTCAGATAAAAAACGAGCTGACAATGATGGAAGAAATGTTCCATTCACACAGACAAGAAATAAACAAAAGTCTAGAAGAAAATAGGAAACAAATGGAAACCTTACAAGAGCAATTCAGGAATGAATTGCCAATAATTAAAACAGGTCCAAAGAGAATGCCAGGATTTGAAAACTAACGCTGAAAGCATGAAAAACCGTTCAAATGAAACCGAAGATAGAATTTCAGAACTTGAAGACAGCATGGCAGCTTATGAGCGTGAAAGGAAGAATCTCCTGATATCATCAAAGACACAAGAAAAGTCAATCCAACAGCTGCAAGATGAGGCAAAACGTAACAATATTCGAATAAGAGGAGTGTGTGAAACAGCAGGAGATCTCACAAACGATATAAAAGGAATATTTGATGAAATAATAGCAGAAAATTTCCCAAACAAGCTAAAAGATTCTGAAGTTCAGTTAAGCGAAGCATATAGAACACCAATGATCCATAACCCAAAGAAAAACACGCACAGGCATATAATAATCAAGATCCCAGATATCCAGCAAAAG
>PVLD010023934.1:0-26457 GCA_004027595.1 Dinomys branickii | reverse complement strand
AAAGAGAAAAAACAAGATACAGTATTTAAAACAATGTAATAAGAAAATAACAATAGTTATTATAGTGCATATTGTTGTCTTCAAAATAGTTGCTCAGACTATAAGGTATAGGCATGAAAAATTGATCAACCAGTATAAGCATAAGCATTCAATGAACTGAATAAAATAGCAGTATAATTATATTAGCTATCTTGAATATATATATATATATATATATATATATACACACACACACACACACACACAATTTAAATGTGTATATGTACATACACATTTTCTTTTCACCTCCTTCTTTACTCCTGTCTCCCATTTCAGTGGTTCTTTCCTTTTGAGGCGTTTCTTTCCCTTTCACAATATCCATTGCACATTTTGGGTCTTTCAACTTCTTACACCAGAGAGACAATACAATGTTTACATATGTGAGTCTGATTTATTTCACTTATGAGTATGGTCACTAGTTGCATCCATTTACCTATAAAAGCCTCGAGTTTATCCTTCTTTATTGCTGAGTAAGTACTCCATTGTATTAAAATACCACAACTTTTTTATCCATTCCACAGTTGATGAGCATTTGTATTTTTTCTAAGATTTAGCGATTACAAATTGTGCTGCTATAAACTTGGGTGCACATATGTTGTTGTGGTATGATATTTTTAATTCTTCTGGGGATTCACCCAGAAGGGGAATAGCTGGGTTGAATGGGACTTCTAATCCTTGGTTTCGGAGGAAACTCTACACTGATTTCCACAGTGATTGTACCAGTCTACACTCCCACCAGCAATGGAGAGCAGTTTCTTTTTCCCCACAGCGCCCCCAGCATTTGACATTGGTTGATTTCTGGATAACAACCATTCTCTCTGGGGTGAGATAGAATCTCAGTGTTGTTTTAATTTGCGTTTCTCAAATGTCCAATAATGTTGAACATTTTTCATAAATTTATTTGCCATTTTTATACATTCAGCTGTGAAGTGTGTATTCATCTCAAGTGCACATTTTTGGATTGGGTCTTTGAATTTAGACGGCCTGATCTCTTTCAGTTATTTATATGTTCTAGATAGAAATCCTTCAACTGAGGGAAAGTTGACTAAAAGTTTTTCCCAACTTGTGGGTTTTCTTTTCACTCTACTGGTGATTCCTTTTGAGGTGCAAAATCTTTTCAAAAAGATGCAATCCCAGTTGTTGATTCTTTGAAGTATTTTCTGTGCAGTTTGGTTTTTGTTCATTAATTCTCTGCCTATCCCTATGTCTTCAAAATTTCTACCTAATTTCTCTTCCAGTAGAATTAATGTTTCGTTTATGATCCATTTTGACTTTAGTTTAGTCCATGGTGGTAGACATAGGTCTAGTTTTAGTCTTTGACATGTGGAAAGCCAGTTCTACCTGCATAATTTCTTAAAGAAACTTTCTTTATTGCAGTGAACATATTTGGCCCTCTTTGTCAAATAAAAGGTGGGTGAGTGTGTTTGTAGTTGTGCATACATCTTCTGATCTGTTCCACTGATACTCAGATCTGTTTTTTTGCTAGTACTTTGCTGATTTTATCACAGTGGCTTTGTAGTATAATTTCATCTCAGGGATTGTGATGTCTTTTGCCTTGTTTTTTCTGCACAGGATTGCCTTTGCTATTCTGGGTGCCTTCTGGTTCCAAATGAATTTTAGGAATGTTTTCTCTAAATCTGTGAGGTTTGCTAATGGTATTTAATTGGGATTGTATTAAATCTGTATGATAGTTTTGGGAGTACAACTGTTTTCATAATGTTGGTTCTTCCTATCCATGAGTAAGAGATGTCTTTCCAATTTCTGATATCCTCTTGATCTCATTTTTCAGAGTACTCTAATGTTCAATGTATGGCTCTTTCACCTCCTTTGCTAGATTGATTCCTGTGTATTTCATTTGCCAGGTTCTACTGTGAAGGACATTGTTTCCGTAATTTCCCTCTCAGTGAATTTACAGTTTGTGTGCAGGAAGGCTACTGACTTTGGGTGCTGACTTTGTATGCAGCTGTGCTGCAGAAGCTACTTATTAATTCTAGATTCTGTCAGTGGAGATTTGGGCTCTTCAGTGTAGAGCATCATGTCATTTGCAAATAATAATTTAACTTATTCCTTTCCTATCCTTATTCCTTTTATTTCTCTCTCTTGTCTAGTTGCTCTGGCAAATATTTCCAAAACTATATAGAGTAGAAGTGGTGATACGGGGCATCATTTTCTTGTTCCTGATTTTGAGTGAAGCTTTCAGATTTTGTCCATTTAGTATGATGTTAGCTATTGGTTTGTCATAGATGTTTTTAATCAAATTGAGGTTAAAAACTATCTATTCCAATTTTCTGTAGTGATTTTAACATGAATCAGGGTTGGACTTTATCAAAAACTTTTCCTGCATCTATTGAGATGATCGTGATTTTTGTTCTTGGCTCTATTGATATGTCTATTACATTGATTGATTTGCATATGCTGAACCATCCCTGCATTCCTGGGTGAATACCACTTGGTCATGGTGTATAATCTTTTTGATGATTTGCTGTATTCTGTTTCCTAGTACTTTACTGAGGATTTTTGCATCTATATTTATTAGGGAGATTTGCCTGTAGTTCTCTTTCTTGGTTGGTCTTCTGGTTTTGGTTATCAACATAATATTTGCCTCTAGGAATGAGTTAGAAAGAATTGCTTCTCTTTCAATTTCATTAAAGAGTTTGTGGAGTATTTGCATTAAACCTTCTGTAAAATTCATATGTGAATCCATCAGGATTTTTCTTCCTAGTAAGATTTTAATTACATTTTAAATTTCATTAACTGATATTGGGTCTTTCAGAACTTTTATATCATTTTTATTCAGCTTTGGTATTTCATACATTTCTATCAATCTAGCTATTTCATCTGTGTTTTCTACCCTATGAGAGTAAAGATTTTTCAAGGATCCATGGATGATCTGAATTTCTGAAGGATCTGTAGAGAATCCACCATTTTCACTCCTCATTTCATGAACTTGAATTTTCTCTTTCCTTTTCTAAGGTTGGCTAGGGGTTTATCACTTTTATCTATTTTTTCAAAGAATCAATTCTTTGATTCATTAACTCTTTGTATTTTTCAGCCTCAATTAAGTGAATTTCTGCCCTGATCTTTATAATTTCCTCCCTTATATGGATTTGGCCTTGACTTGCTGTTTTTTTCTAGAAGTTTGAGGTACAGTTCTAGGTTGTTCATTTATGCTCGATCTATTTTTTCTGATGTGATAATTCACCATAATAAATTTTCATCTTAGAACTGCTTTCACTGTGTCCTACAGACTCCGATAAGTTGTATTTATGGTTTCGTGTTATTGTAAATATCATTTTATTTTTTCTTTAATTTCATCTGTTACCCATTGGTTAGTTCAGGAGGATGTTATTTAATTTCCATGTGTATGAAATTTTTTCAGGTTTTTTGTTTTTAATTTCAATTTCATTGTACTGTGGTTGGATTATAAGCATGGGTTAATTTCTATTTCTTTACATTTACTTAAGCATGTTCTATGGGATAGTATATGGTTTATTTTCAGAATATCCTTTATTAGCTGAAAAGAATTTATACTGTTGTAGTTGGGTGGAACATGCTTTACATGTCTACTAAGTCCATTTGTTCACAGATTTAGTTCAATTCTGCTATTACTTTGCCAATATTTTGTCTAATTAATCTGTCTCTTTGTGACAATGTGGTTTTAAGGTCTCCTGTTACAATTGTGCTCTTGCTTATTTGATTTTTCAAACAATAATATTAATATCTATAATATTATATTAATATCTATTAATATCTGTCTCATATAGTTGGTTGCTCCCATATTTGGTGCATATATATTTGTGATTGTTATCTCTTCCTCTTGAAGATTTCCCTTACAAGTATATAGTGACTTTCTTTGTCTCTTTTGATTATTCTTGGTTTGAAGTTCGCATTGGCTGCAAACAGTATAGCTACTCTTGCTTTTTTCTCATTTCTTCTTGGATGGAGTATTGTTTTCCATCCTTTGACTTTCAGTCTATGTCTTTTGTGTTAAATGTGTTTCTCGTATACAGCGTGTTGTTGGATCTTGTTTTTCCATCCATTCTCCCTGTTTCTTTTGGTTGGTGAATCGAGGCCATTTACATTGACGGTTATAATTGATATGTACTGGCTCTTGCTATCATGCTGTTTTCCTGCCATTGGTTCCCTGCTTTTCCCCATGTTTAATCACTTGCTCTTCCTGGTAGTTTCTTTCTGGTGATGTTCTTGGAATTGTGGTCATTTTTATCTGTGTCTGGATATCTTTCAGTACTCTTTGTAAGATTGGTTTTGTGGTCATGAATTTCTTAAGTTATTCTTTGTCATGGAAGAATTTATTTCTCCATTAATTTTGAAAGATAATTTTTCAGGGTACATTAATCTGGGTTGGAAGTTGTTTTCTCTCAGAACTTGAAATGCTTCATTCCAAGCTCTTCTTGACTTGAGAGTTTGTATTGTGAAGTCTTCTGTGGTTCTAATGGACTTTCCTTTGTAGGTGATCTGACTTTTTTTCTGTAATAGCTTTTATTATTTTGTTCCTATCCTCAATTTCTGTGATCTTGATTATTGAGTGTGTGTGTGTGTGTGTGTGTGTGTGTGTGTGTGTGTATCTGTGTGCATGTGTGTGTCTGTGTGTGTGTATATATCTTTTGTCATGGCTGTTTGGAGTGTTATATGCTTCACTTAACTCTATGTCCCATTTTGTTCTTATGCTTAGGAAATTTTCTGCTACTACTTCTGAAAATAGTATTTTTATGTCTTTTGTGTTGACTCCTGCCTTTTCATCGACACCTATCAAACTTATATTATTGTTCTCTGCATCATCTTGCATCTATTGAACTTTTATTTCCTGGTTCCTTGCTATTTTTATGAGAGTTTTTCTTTTATGATCCTTAGCTGCTATCCTGTCTTCAAGGTCTGAATGTTTATCTTCAGTTTCATTCAAGCAATTTGCTAGCTTTCAGTGAAATTTTTAATTTCCTGGGTATCTCTTAGAATCTATTTCAAGCATTCTAATTCTTTCCTATATTGTTCATTCAAGGTTTCCATCACTTTCCTTTTCTCTCTTTTTTAAATTTCTGTCACTTTAGATAGGTTGAGTAATTCTTTCATTATGGTTGTCATTTCTTTTTTTAACCTGAGAGATTATTTCTGATCTGACTTCCTCTGTATCTTCATGAAGTTGTTCCTTTACCTCAGTTGCTATCATTTCAAATGTGTGTCTTCCACTGTCTATGTTGATGTCTCCTGGAGTTGTTCTAGCCAGTCTGGAGATCTGCAATTGCATTTTGCTTCTTCATCTTGTCATTTTCTATTTCAAAAAATTATTTTGTTTTCTGTGATGATCTTTGTGAGATTTTGAAGTAGTAGGCATATCATTAGTATCAAGGCTTCTCTAGGAAAAGTCTGTACTTAAGAGATATCTTCTCTGTGTTAGAGATTCTTGTTTGTGTCAGTCGCAAGATCCTACCTTCCCAACTAAATGAGAGTGTAATGTTGTTAACGGTTTGGCTCAGTCCCCAGTCTTTTGGTGTACATCTCTGGTGATGTTATTACCACAGATTTTTCCAGTATTGTTACATAAGGGAGGACAACTGATTACAACAGCTATGACATCCTAGGTAAAGTAGTACAGTTAGCAATAAAGGTAGCATCAAGGACATTTAGAAACCAACAGACTGTGTTAACTATTGATTTTTGTACTTTAAAATATAAGAGCAAAGTCTGCAATTATGTAACAGAACCAATTATAAATCAGGAGTTTGTATGCAAAGTGTTTTCCCTTGGTAGAGATTTACCCTGTGGTAGGGAAATTTAAGGAAGATGTTGTATAAGATAGACATAATTGGAAAGGAAGTTGAAGCAAGGCTGGAGGACAAAGGATGGTCACACAAGGTTTGGGAAATGAGGGAAGGGGGTAGAAAAGCAACAATGAAGGACTATTAGAGAGATTATCTGAACTTGGCCTCTGAATTTGGGGGCTGGGATTAGAGCAAGAAAGAAAAAACAAGAAAAAAATTCAGAAAAAAGAAAAGAAAAAAGGAAAAAAGAAAAGAGATAAAACAGGATAAAATAAAATGAAATTATATATATAAGGAAATAGGCCATCCCACCTACTTGTTTCTATTCTGAATGTCTTTGTCCCAAAGCACAGCACTGCTTCACCTAACTTACTAGCTCTTGACTCATATTTTGGAATTTTCCAGCTTGCTAGTCTCACCTGTCTGCCACGTGGCTCCTAGTCTGGGTCCTTTTGTGTGGCTGTGGCTCGCCTTGTGGCCTGGTATCACAGTGTAGTGGGAGGGCCAAGCAATTTCATTCCTCTGATGCAGCTAGTTGTGAGGTCCTTCCTTTCTACTCCTACGGTCACCATTGCATCTATGTAAATGCTCTGACCCTTACTGCTCTGCCACAAGTCATGCATTACTCATAATCCTACGACCAACTGCTAAGGAAATACATTTGAAATACAGCAATGGAAGCAATAAGAAATTCTAAATGGTGCACTAAAAGCACCTATTAAACACAAAAGCAGTGGTAGAGGGACATTGAAAATATATAAAAATAGCAAGTAGCAAATGAGATGTAAATTATATCTTGCAAATATTTTAAAACAGAAATGGATTAAAGACTTCAATCAAAAGGAAGAGATTAGAAAGATCAATTTGTATTAATCCATCAAGAAGGTAACTATTGCAAACCTATACAGACCTCAGAATAGACCTTCTAATATATGCACCCATCTGACAGAATTGCAAAGAGAAAAGACAGTTCAAAAACAGCAGCTATAGATACTACTGTCCCATGCTCAGCAATGTATAGAACTAGCCAAGTCAAAAACATAATTAACCATGTAAACCAACTAGGCATAACAGACATCAATGTAACAGTCCATATGAAAAAATACATCTATGCAGTTAAGAATCTAAGAAGTGCATGTAAAACACTATTTAAAATACATATTCTTCCATGAAATAAATCTGTGTACATTTAAATTTTGAAATCATATGAAGTGTTTTTCTGACCAAAATTAAACCAAAGTAGAAATTAATACCAGAGGAGGGGCTGGGGATATAGCTCAGTGGAATAAGCGCTTGCCTAGCAAGCGCAGGATCCTGAGTTCGATCCCCAGTACCACAAAAAAAAAAAAAAAAAAAGACAAAATTAATACCAGAGGAAAATTTGGACAAGTGAAACATGTGGAAATAAATAATACACTCAACTAACTAATGGATCACAGAGAAAAATCACTAGGAAAATTAAAACTTTAGTTTTGTATGAATGAAAAGACAATATATCACACTCACAATATAGCTAAAAAATATCCTTGCTCATATGGAGCTATTATTGTAGTAGATAAACGCAAACGTAATAAACTCGTTCACATCAGGCAGTTCCCTTATAAGCAACTAATAGTACGAATCCATATACAAAATGGAAGAATCTTGAGAACCTAATAGTGAATGAAGGAAATCAGACACAAAAGGCCTCAGATTACAGGGTCCTGCTCACCTGAAATATGTGGAATCTGTAAAATCCGTAGATAGAGAGGAGAGTGGTGGCTGTCAAGGGCCAGAGAGAGAGCAAATGGAGAGTTGCTGCTTAAGAGTCACAGAAGCTTCTTTGGGGATGATGCAAGTATTTTGGAGCTGGGTGCAGATGGCATCCTACATGCCCCTGAATTGTTCACATGAAAAGTGTTTGCTTTCCTGTTGAATGAATTTTACCCCAATGAAAAACAAAAATTAAATGGAGGGTTTTAAAAATAGGAAATTACCACCTACTCTATTTGCTATTGATATGGACACATTTGACTGGACAAAGCACCCAGGTATTTGTTACCTTGGATTATAATGAGCTTCCAAGATTGGGAACTGTACCCTTAAAAATATACCACAGGGCCTGAGGATGTAGCTGAGTGGTACTGTACCTGCTTTGGGTGTCGGATTCTACCCCAGTACAGACACATAACTAAAATGATAGTGCCCAAGACACGGCTTTGGCCCTGGGACCCAACTAAGCTGAGCTGGGTTCCATTTCCTCCACCCTGTCCCCAGTTCTCCAGACTTACTCTCTGTCCTAGGAGGAGTAAAGTTATTCTGTTCACCACATCAGCGCTGCTAACATAATGTTAGATGGCATCACTAATGCATAAGGGTTCAGCATCGATTGGATGCTGAATGTTACTATTATTATTATGTTAGAAAAGGAGAAATGCTACTAAAAATGCACCTTTTCCTTTCCACAATCTGCTTTTCATCATATTTCCGGACAATTTCTCCATCATCACTTTTCTGTGATTAAAAAATACGAGACTTTTCAGTAAACAACAGTAGCACTGATTCCGCAGCTTCCTACAGAGAGGCAGACTGGAATAGGTTATTCTGCTAGACATGCAAGATGCATCATATTCCAGAGGCAGAATTCTTCCTGCTTGCATTTCTTTTCATAAGCGAGTAGGAGAAAAGCATTATTATTGGAGGAAATATTCAGAACACTTCGGTCCCAGGTGGTTTGGCTCCTATGCTCCCCTTAGAGTTACGGTCTAGGAACCTAGAGGCCTCCCTCGTGCTGCAGTGCTGGTCCGGAGTTCGGCAACCAGGGCGATTTGCTGTCTGTTTCTCTGCGTCTCCGCATCTCCCACTGGAGGGAAGACTCTCTGGATTCAGGGGAAGTTGACTCGAGTGCAGGTCCAGGATGGGACCGGCCAGAGCACTGTTCAGGTGAGCGACTGTGTATCTCCTTCCCAGTTTTGGCTCAAAGAAGTTTGGTTATTGACCAAATTTGTATACCCAACTTCATTTTTCTTTCTATTGGTACACTGCTATTTTAGCATATAACAAAGATCCTGAATATCATATTTTGAAGTGAGGAACATTTCGTGAGTGAATAGATGAACAGATCACGGGGCTGAGGACACCTCCCACCTTGAACTGAACGGATTGCCCGTGAGGAAGACCACACACTGACAGGCTAAATCAATTCTAGCCTCGACTCTTACTCTCTCTGGAAACACTATTTTCATGGTACATTTAGCAAATGCTTTATTATAATTGAACTTCTATGAAACTACATATTATGCAAATAAATTAATTATCATTTGTAGCATTATAATGGCTAGTAAATCAATTCATAATTATATGACACTTAAAATAAATAGAATAACACTCTTTAAATTTCTCTGCTGAAGTGCTAAAGCATAATATGCTAACAGCATATCAGTAAAATAGTAGAAGGCGAAGTAGTGCTATATACTGAATTTCCAGTGCTGAAGCCACTGTGATTGCAGGCTTTGCTTCACATCCCTTTACACAAAAGCCTTTTGAACACTTCATATTCCCTGAAGAACTACCCATAAATATATCCAACAGGCATTTATTTCTATAACCAGTAGTTGACATATGAGGTCAAAAGACAGTATTTGTAGGAAAAACCTTCTTGATATTCATGTTGGTCTAACAGGGAATGTTATTTCCAACTGATATCCTTCATCAAGGTGATTACTTTGCCAAACAAAAATAATTGATAGGGTGAAAATTTTAAAATAATGGGAAAATCCCTGTACTAGCACTGAACTTGCAAAACACCAGAGTGGTACAAACTTTTGCTAGGGCTCGTCTCCAGGCGTTTCAAAGGAAAAAGCCTCTGCAGAAACCAAGATGAAGACAGACATTTAGTGCACCTGGAGCCCTGGAGAGACAATGTGCGTGAGGCATCAGTAAGGAACCATTCCTTATTTTTTATTTATTTCTTCGTACACATCTGAAGATCTTCTAATCCAAAGATTGCTTGCAAACCAAACATCCAGGGAAGCATTTCACTTATCAGAGAGAATCACATATTTAACAGCCTTCAATACAAAAGAGCCAAGTTGGCTCCTGTGATTTCATTGCTACAATAGAAACTGCACATGTACATGTGCACTGAGAGTGATGCTCCGAAGGGCGAACGGGACGTATCATAAGATGTGGCTCTGACATGCTTCGCTGGCAGTGTTTTCTCCATTCCATAGTAAATCATAAGAATGGCAGCAACATGCTGTCAGAATGTAAGATAAATAATAATTTTCCTAAGTCCCAGGCACTCTAAACCTCTAGATGAGAAGAAAACCAATTTGCAAGTGGTTTTAATTCATGGCCTGTGGTCACAAGAACACAGTAGTAAGGCCAGGGAGCCTAGGCTCTGCAAAATTCATATTTGTAACCTTGGAAAATTTATTTAAACCTTCCACTTCTCAAATGTGTGAAATGTGGAGATCTGAATGCTTATTGATTCATCTCTGATAAAATGATGTAAGTTTAACATTAAAGTGTTAAGATGATAATGATTACCAATTTTAAATGTACTGAAATTGTGAGTAGAGATTTTGCTCAATACAACCCACATCTGATTGATTTACTTCTAACTTTAGAATCACTCAATTACTATTTGTTTCTAACACTTCCAATGCTTGTCAAGTACTTATCTATAAAACTAACCCAAATTCCTACTGAACTATACTAGGAAAAGCTCTGCCATTCAATCATTCTTTCAACCAACATGCACATATTTGTGCTGAAATTCCAGGGTAAGTATGAAGAAAGATAAGATATGATTGCTCTCTAATGGCATAGAATTCAATAAATCATTATAAAGCAAAATATTCACTTGACTCTTTTGTAATGTGTCTTCACTTGAAGACCAAGATCAACTTTAAAATGGACTCAGGTTACTGGAAATGGCCATATTGTTTAAATATTGGTGGCATCAGCTCTTCTACTGAAGTCTGTCCAGCTGTCTACCAGGGCTATCCTCATTTGAACTAACGTGTAGGAATCATTTTCCATGTGATCTTGTAATTTACCATTTCTATTATACAAGTTCTCTTTTCTAAGCCCTTCTGTTACAGTGGCTAAAAAAAAAATGCTAAAGATTTGTCCAAATATTGACCAAGAAGTTATGAATTACAGTAAAAATATGAGAAATTTGCTCATGGCAAGGTTTTCAAACAACACTTGCTTGTGTTGCTGGTTGTGCGCCCCCTACATGACCTGAGAGACCTTCCCAGTGATGGACCCACACTCACACAGGACCTATAAGTGCACCACTTTTTAAAGTTCTGGGCCAAGTTCTCTTCCGGCTATTTTTTAAATCTTTTAACAGTGTACTGAATAATTAATTATTTTGAAACACAATGGTTTCCAGTATTTTTATCTGAATTTTTAAAACGTTGCAGTGCATAACAGTGCAACTCTCTAATCCCAGCACTCCAGAGGCTGAGACGGGAGGATCACTAAGAGTTTGATGCCAGTCTAGATTAAATAGTGAGTTCAAGGCCAGCCTGAACCACATAGTGAAATCTTGTCTCAGAGAAACAACAAAAAGAATTCTTTGCATATAACTATCTCTCTCCCTGTAATGGAGACATTATGAAGAGCAGAAATGCTGAGAATTTCAGAATCTCAGAATTACAGCATTGTAAATATTTCATTATTCTGTACTTCTAAGTGTTAGGAGAGTTAAACTATTTAGTCAGGGAACCCTGCAAGTAGAAAGGCATAGATATTTTCTCCATCACTAAAATACAGCCAAGGTCATCTTTGCTTCCCAGTGAGCATTTGCCTATCCTAGAAATTACCTCTGCATTTATCACTGGTTGTTCTATTTGGGGCTTGTCATGGGATCATTTCTAACAGCCATGGAACAAAAGATAACAGAGTTTTGCTGCTAAACTCCACTGGTGGAGTTTCAGCAAAAAATCTAGGACCAGTGGGAACCAAGATTCAGAGCACAGCAACCAGGAAAAGGCCAAGAAAAGGTTCAAGAATGAAATATATCAAGAATCACAGGTTGAAAAATTCAGCCTGTTTTCTTTGTTCATCTTCTGCTTCCTATATTACTACTTAGTATTCAAATTATGTTTTAACATCCAATGATGTAGATATATCCCTAAGGACATTTTGATTTGTTTTCTTTTATTTCTGTCAGAATAAAATATTTTAAAAATACCGTATATTTCTATCTATTTGGAATGCTTAATGCTGTCTTTTCTCCCTGGAAATAAGTTGTGATTAAATAAAATTTCAGTCTCAGATTAAACTGGCTTATTATTATATGGGACTACATTATGGAATCAGAAAACAGATCTATTTTGTATGGTCCATTTATTCTGGATGACTCCTAAAGAGCCATGAGGTGATGGTGATGTGTGTACAGCAGGAAGAAGAAGAGAACGCTTTCTTGGCACAATAATCTCAAGATTATTTCTTAGAGAGTGGTATGAAAGCTGTCATAGAAAAGTATGTCTCTTTTATGTGAAGTGAGATTGCATAGCCTGGATGTACAATGGCCTTTAGGATGAAGTTAGCTTGACCTTAGAAATTTAGAAAAGAACCTGTGTTTTCCTACCTAGAAAAGAAACTGAAGTAGAATCAAAACATTCATCACACTGATTGTTCCTCAGATAATCAGAATCTACTTTTCTTCTCCTTAGAGGAAAGATCCATAATTCTTTCAATCCCAGTGCAACAGAATTAGCAAAACCAAAATTGAGGATCAACAACCTGCTATTGTATAAAAGATGTCAGAATTTCCCTCAAAAAATGGGGGAATACTATATTTTTGTGCAGAAGGAGACGTGGGACTTTGTGAACATTTAAAAAAAAAAAACAGACAAAAGATGCCTGAGGAGAGTGACAAAGCAGTGAATGTAGCTCTGAGCTACACTGAATTCTTGCCATCCTTTGTGAAAATACTTGAGTACACCAGTTAAAAAGAAAGCCATTGCAGGGAATACAACGTGCTCTTTATTGCTTTGGGATATTTACTTGGGTCTTGTGTACAGCACCAGTGTGATTGTTCTTAGGATGTTTAGAGTGGTGCATTCTGATCTTCAGGCAGAAGCAAAGTGCCTGGGAGAATCCTGTGATGGAATATCAGGTAAAGAGGTCAGAGAATTAGCAGATAATATTTAGAACATGAAAGAAAGATGGACTGAAAGGGCAGCTCTCCACATCTTTCCCCAGTAGGTTGCTGAGGGAAGCTCTTACCTGTTTGAAGAACAGCTCCTCTTGCAATGAGGATACTGTGGTTCCAAGGGAGGTATAAATGGCAAGGACTGAAGATCTCATTCAAATTTTTTCTAAGCATCCAATTGTGAAGAGTGCTTTACATCTTATTAGATATCCTTGAAGCAGCTGTGCTCTGTTTCTAGAACATGTTATAGGAAATGAAGCCAGGAAAAATCTCACATAAAAGAAGTTAGATGTGCTCATGAAGAAAAAGCTGGATCTAAAAAGTAGCCTCCGAAAACAAATCTTCAGAGAGCTAAACACAGAACTGTAAAAGACAAGAATATACCTGTTTAATCACCTAACCCCATTCATCAGTAATGGCAGATGATGGCAGGGCACTGAAAGGATCAGGGGAAGAGATCACATGTATGAAACACGGAAGAGTTTCTGCTCTGACAGGCACTAGCCCCGTTACCCTGATTCTTTTGGAAAAGTGATTTGAGCTTGCCTTCAATATAGATCTTTATCCAAGACAATTTTGTGTGACCTGTGATTTCCCATACCTAGTAATGCCTTTAAATTTAAGCTATTAAAAGTAGAAATTAGTGTAGAACTGTGAGAGTAAGACAAAAAGAAAACTTTACTGTCTTGTTTACAAAATAAAGCAACCTTACAAATGGTGACACCCTGTTCCCCCGCTGGGGCCTTGAGCCTGCAGATGTGGATACTCCTAATGTGGAAGCACTGGGGGCTTCGAACGCCATCAGGTGTGAATCCAAGCCTTAGTCTACCCATATTTGTTGTGCAATAGCTACCTAACTTCTCTAAGTCTCCATATTTAACTCTGAAAAGTAGAAAAATATTTTATTTATCTTACTGTACTGCAAACCATTTGGCAAATACTATTTGTGTTTTGTGTTTTTTCCCTCTCCAATGAACATGTCTTTTCAAATAAATATCTATTGTTTTCTTCTGTCTCTTTACAGTTTCAGACAAGAGCACTGGTCTTTATTCTCAGCTTTAAAGAGTGGGCTGCTGTCCATGCTGAGAGCCTGGGGAACTGGCCACTCCGCACTCATGAGTGACGGCAATGGAAAGTCACTAGTGTTCTGTCCCAACTGGATACAAAGAGTCCCTGAGGATGCTTCCATTGCTTAACTTTTAGGGATCTCATTCCCCACTCTTGCTTGTGGAACATTTCAAATGTAAAAGATTTTGTTGATTCTGTATTTTACTTTCCTCCTAAGAAGACAAACACTATTACTAACTGTTGTGATTGATACTTTCTACCCAGTTGAGTGTGCAGGCTTGGCTGAGTGACTCAGCAGGTCTACATCCAGGGGTGAAAAGGACACACCCTTCCTGTTCTCAGATGTTGCTCCTGAGAACAACTGGCCCTCCCAGACCCCGTCTGCACCCCTACGTTGTGACTTGCTCTTTCTTCCTGTCGTGCCGTGTAGCACTTGGCGAGAGTTTTGGAGCCCACTGCAGGTGTCCTTGTTAGCTGGGCCCCTGAGATGGGTCTCCAGTAACCTGCCCTTTCTTCCTCTTCCTCCTCCTCCTCCTCCTCCTCCTCCTCTTCCTCCTCCTGCTCTCACCCTTCTCTGTCTCCCCTCACTGCTCCCTCCCTTTCTTCCTCCTGCTCTTTCCCTCTCCCTGTCCTGATGCAGGCTCACCGTGGGAAGAACAGAGGGCCTGGAAGTAACATTGCTGAGGAACAATGAGTCCTTAGGGTGGGTGAGAGTCAGCTTGACTTTTAGAGGGATAAGAAATAGCTAGCTCTGTGTGTGTGTGTGTGTGTGTGCGTGTGTGCGTGTGTACTCTCTGCTAGGCAGCACAGATTGCACTGGGCTGCTGTCACACGTCAGCTGAAGCTGGGGCCTCTCACCCACTAGGGGAACTAAGGAAGAACCAGGCAAAACCGATGCTGAGGCGTGAGGCTCTCATCGGCCTCCTCAATCACCGGGATGTGAAATGCTGCCCTCTTGCCATGCAGACATTAATGAAACACTATAGCTGTAAACTGAACTAAGTTAGTTTTGGATGTTGCTAAAAATATCCTTCCCCTTGCTCCTTTGTTTTCAGAAAAGAAAAGAAATATTGAACAGAAAAACACCCTTAAATATGTATGTATAAACAGTGTCATAAAGTGGTCTCTAGGTAAAGAACAGGGCTTGAAGGAATAACTATGAGAACTATTTATTAAGACCTCTGTAAGTGGTTGGGCCCAAAGTAATATAAACATTTGAGAAAAGCATTTTCCTCAAAGAATCCAAAGAGGTTTCAAAACCATTTCAAAAACTTAAACCCAATTGTCATTATCATGCTGAGCATCCCCTGTTGATCCCACTGCTCGTGAGCAGCCTAGGTCCTGGCCACGGCCCAGGGGCCTGGGCTGGCCTGTGATGCGCCCCGGCGTTCTAGATGCACCCCTAGTTCCAGTCTTGCCCTCCAGACTTGCTATCCTTCGCAGGTGCCACTTCTTCCATCAGCCGATCGGCTGGGCCCAGGAACTGGCAAGGGTCTGTGCACCCTTCCTCCGCTGGGAAGCTCTTCCTTCTGCTCGGTCGCACTCTGATCACCCTGGAGCGGCCTCCTCCTTCCCCCATCTAGCATGATCCACCCCAGTTATTCCACTCATTGGTCAACCCAGTTCGTGACAGCACATCGGGAATTAATCTGCATAACACCCACTTCTGTGTTCATGTTATCTTTCCTACGAATGTTACCTCCAACGAGCTGAGGGAAATCTCAGCCTTTTCGTTTCCCACTTTATCTCCTTGCCTAATATAAATCTTGACCTACTGCGCACACTCAGTATTTGTTCATGGGTGAAATTGCCCTAAATTGCATAAGATAATCAACTTAACCAGACAGATATGCATGTTGGAGAATTTCAGAGATGGAGGATCTTTGAAAACCAGCCTAATTTCATCAAGGACGAAAGTGAGACTAGTCATGCATAAGAATTTGGACTGCAGCTGTCTACGAAGCAGTTATGCGTTTATCCCTGGGTCTGTGGTCCTGCTCCGAACCAGAGGAAACAAGTCCACACGGACTTCTTTTGAGTTAAGTAGTGTGACTGGGATACTAAGGGATTTTTCTATCACCTTGATAAAAAATAATTAACTTTCTCCCCAGAAATATAAAACCTTTTTCTCAAGTGATATCAACATTTAAAGATGTTACCATTCCTTTTTTACCTACTCTGGAATAAGAATAACCACTACCAGTCTCCACAACCACTATGAAATAACAGGAAACTTAGTTCTTTATATCAGATATGTGATCTACAGTTTTCTATAAATTGTCCACATTTCTTATGATGAACAAGGGAATAAGAAGGATTTTATGTGTGCAAAGCACGTAATTCTAGGTGAAGGACAGCGGATGGGATTGTCATCACTCAGACATAGTTGCCATTATGTTTGCCATAAGTGGTCAATACTAAACATAGTTCCTTTCACTGGACATAAGACTGCTATTCTTAGCTGAGGTTTTTTTTTAACCTTCTGGAAAAAACTGAAATCAGAAGAGTAACTGGGGACCATTATGTGATCTCTGTGTATCTGACTACACATTACTTATGGGCAGACAAATAGCACACCAGCTACTCTTACTCAAACTACATCAATGTTCCTAGGTCTCCAACACACTTAGGTCAAATACATCTTCAGTTTCATTCAACAGTTTTCACCCTTCCCGTTGTTTCCAGAATTTAACTGTCTGACTTGTCATTACGTGTTGTACTGCATTGCTCAGCCCGCAACACGAGGAGGGATTTTGTTTATATTAACATCCAATGGAGAAAATACTATTATACAATCTAATATTTTGTTCAGATTAAATTTAATCAGTTTCTTCATCAAAATAACTGTTTACTGCTTAATGAAGTTCTAGAAATGCTACATCAGCTGCATGATAAAATAAGCATAAATCAACAAAGTAACATCAAATTTGCGCAGATTAAAATAATTATTGAGAACATTTTGAATATTTAAAGCTATTCGAACACAATCAGATTTCTCCTAGAAGCTTGTCGTTTCCACACCAACAGATGTCTGCAGGTCAACTGAGACACTGCTTTGCCCCTCGATGGGATTCCAGACGGCAGTGTCCACCGTTATCACTCAGAGAGCGTGGCCGGAAACCGGGGGAGAAAGCAAGGGAAGGGAGCCCCACTGCTTTATCCAGTCACTCCCGGGCGTAGTAAAGCCTCAGATTGCTAACTCTGGTGCCTCTCACTGAGGTCAGGCCTATTTTGCTGGTAGTTATATTTAGAAGCTTCCCATCGATTTGAAACTAGAGACACTGTAACTGGAGAGATCTGAAATTTTAGCTGTCTTTAAGAAGGAGGATCAAAATTACATGCACAGTTGAAAAATAGAGCTACTAAAATAATTTTGACGGGGATAAATTTTATGCAGTAAAGTGGGAAAATAATGAATGTAAGCAGAAGAGACAAAACACAGATGAGTTCTGTACACTTGTCTGGCCTCCAGCAGCTGGGAGTCCAGCCCAGGGTCTGATACTGTGTGAAACTCTCTCCACACGAATCACTCAGTGATGGTCTTTCAGGAAGAGCACGGCTTTTGAGAGCAACATGCCACTAAGAGTACCATTAGTCATTGTCACAAAACCACCGAGTCTTTCACACACATGCATTAAATGTACAAAGTGGCATGTTACTTTACCTTTAATTGTTTTAATTTTAATTTGTGAACCTTCTCACAACATTAATGATTGACACAAGAAGGGAGGAAGAGAAACAAACTACTCACAGCTTACACTCCAGAGCTTTAGGTGGGAAACACAAGTCATGGGGGTCTGCTCTATTACTGACATACGTCAGTTCAAAACAAATCAAACCCTTTCCTTGCTGTAGGACACAAGTACAGAGTTTCTGGATTCATTTCTGCAACAATGTCTTTATTCAGAAGCGTAGAGGAAATCCTGCACAACCTTCCTGCCATGCAATCCTGTACCCAAATGACAGTTGGGATCTAGTCCTCTCCTTGATCATTAGAAAAACACTCTGATCTTCGTCTTCACTAAATCACAAGGTCTTCTGCGTGGACTTGTGTCTCCACTGCAATCAGCTGAGGGAAGCATTTGGTCCCCCTGTTCTCCTGAGGGGGCTGGATGAGATCCGTGTAACTGCAACCTGTGCTCATTTCTACCTGTTACCAATAAAAATAATGGTAAAAAGGATTGGGAACCACCATCTACATCCTTTATGAGATAAAGCATGAAAAAATGCATAAAAAGCACAATGTTGTCTTTCTCCTTTAATGTGAATTCAACAATTCAGAAGATAGCCAATTCTCTGAGATAATATTTGAGCAATTCTAGCCAATGTTAGAATTTTTCTCCCACAATTTGGCTGTCCAAATGAGATGAAAGAACTCTCTGCTTTGGGCAAAATCCTCTGAGAGCAAGTATAATGTGGTAGTTCCAAGGATATTTTCAGCTGCTAAACACACCATCACTCTGCTTCAGTATGAAGCAGTCTGTGGGGAAATGTGGTTCTAGCACTTGGCTAATGGACAGAACAGGAGAACAAAACCAATTTTGTACTTCAGAGGAAAACAATTAAAGGGGCTTGAAGTCAAGAGCATTTATTGGTAGATGGTTGTGTGCATACAGCAAATTTCAGAAACTGGTTCCAGGTGCTGCCCTTCTCTGGAAGCTCTTTACCTTCAGTTCTTCTCTTGCTTTCTCAAAGAGATGAGCTTCCAGAAGTCTGACATGAGAAAGTCTCACTTTTTATTTTTTCCTCTTGTTTAACTTTGTACTTAGTTGTTCTCACTAAAGAAATTCCTTTGTTGTTATTCTTGTGATTTAATAGAGACTATAAGATGTTCTTTAGAATACACATTACTTCAAGGAGGCAGAATTGGAAACAAATGAATCAAGCTACAGACTCTTCTAATGAATGATTATGCTCCATGTATAGTCAGTTTGTCAGTATGTGACTCAAAATCACGGTGGCAAAAGAACATGCAGTTTTTATAGATATTGATTGTAAATTGATGCAACAATCACTTTATTTAAATCACAAGCCTGAAATGTTTCTCCCCTGCCCCAGATTTCCATCAGGCCTGTGTATTCTGTGACATACTCACTGTGATCCCCACATATAAAAATTCTCCAGAAGAGCAGCCACTTTTACTCCTCTTTTTCATTTCTTTATGTTCTGAACCCTAGTATCCCTGACGCTTGAGCCAGCTAGCCCTGAGTGTATACTACATTCTCCTCCATAATCTTTCCCGTTCTTATTTTTCTTTGTCAAGTAAATTATAAACTAGTTAGTGGTAGAGATTTTATGTATCTCTCACAGTACCACTTACCAAGAATGGAAAAATTAGTATTAACGACCTCATTAATGAATAGCTATTAATTGGCTTATGCCACTAGACCGCACTGTCTTATCTTTCTTCTAATTTGCCTGCGGCCTCACCTGAGCTTCTCCGTACCTCCCTACGCTCGCGGGGGCGGGCCGAGCGGCAGCGTGGTTTACGCGGACTTGTGCTTCCTCTGTTATGATCCTGCGCAATTGCAAATATGATCGGTTGGGAAGTTGCTGTTTTGCTTTTCAAAATATAATAACTTATTTTTAATAATAAACTTTGCTTCTAGTAAGACTTTAAGACATAAAGAAGATTCTTAATATTTAAAGCCATGTTTTTACAGTTTAATCCCCAATAGACTAAAATATTCCCCGGAACTGACAGTAATGGAGGCTATGCTGAGGGTGGGGCAGTGTTTGAGTAACAACTGGCCAAGCCCAGGCATAGATGTCCAGTGAAAAAGCACTGCTTAAATAATGGAACCACCTCATACTTTCCACTATGACTTTGCATTCTATATTTCTTCATGAAACTACAATACGGAGAGTTATGAAACCAACAGAAAAAAAAATAAACTTCTTGAAAATACTTTTGAAAGTCAGGTCCTGTTCTCAGAATTCAAAAAATCAAGTTTGTCCTGAGTCTGAAGGAGAGGCCTTCAAGTAACCCGTGTAAGTTAAAGACATTCTTTTTTTGTCCTGCTTGTGGAAGTCCTAAGGGAATGAGTTTGAAACAAAAGCAAAGATGCAAGCTATCTTTCTGTGTGGGGTGCCCCACTGTTTGAGAAGAGTCCACGTTTGTCTAAGACGTCTGCCAATCTCAGTCATCTTAATGCAGCCTAAATAAAGATCAGTACCTTAATATTTCAAAAAGGATAGATCTTCCTTTCAAAGAGATTCATCTTTGCTGCATTTTATTCTCAAATCGCAGGCAGGAAGAAAGAATGATGGCAGTATACAGTTAATGAAACCAAAACTATTGGTTGTGGATAGCAAAAACAATAATGAAATTCATAAACATTTTAAATCACTTAAAGGTAATATATGTAATGTGAGCTTGAGAATGTTATTTGGACATAGTGTTGGACCCAATAGTTGTTTTTATAAGGCTTTTCATAAGGATTGTCTGGGATCATAATAATCCGAAGCATTTAGAATTTAAAACCACCTGGACCTTCCGACCCAGGTAACGTGACCGTGACCGGTGGGAGTACAGTTGAGAGGCGGTAGCACGCCCTGAAAGGACAATCACAGCAATGGCCTTGAGAACTGTAAAGCAAAGTCATACCTTCTTCAAATAACATATTTGCTTTCAAGAAGTAGCTCCTGGCTTAACGCTAACGAGACATAGGGCAGGGAGCTAAGAGGGAGATTGCTGGAGCAGGGTCTTCTGCGCGTAGATTGCGACGCCTCCCTCAGGTATACGGAAACAGACACAACACTTAAACGACAGGTGCTTCATTTTATCTCTGAAAAATAGGGACAGCAAGATTGCATGGGAATTTATGACTAAGGAAATTCTCGTGTGTCATGTCCCACACAAGTGAGCACACATGCCTGCACACGCTCTCATCTCCTGTTATCATTCCAGCAGGAAGGGGGTGGCTGTTCAGAACAGCTGAATTTTCAAGCAACTTGAGCTACTTGACATAAGCTAGGTGTTGCCTAATCCACCAAATACTGACACCTATGCAAAGGCACTCCTTCACCAGGTGGCTGTTGTGCGAACGCAATAGCCTGCAGGCCTAGAAAAGGGATCCCAGGTATTTGACCAGCCAGACAACACTCCGGTGCATCAACTCTTGTTGCACGGCCACTTTTTTTTCTGTTCTATGTGAGATGTCACCTAAACCACCAAGCTAGGTACAATACATTCAAACTTGGTTTAAGGATTCCTGATGAGTTTCACCTCCCATTGTCTTCTTGGCCAGAGGTTTATACAGATGTGGAAAGAAGGAAAATGATTTGAGAAAGACATGTTGAAGAGAGACTTGTGGGCGAGCCTCAGAGGATGGGCACAAATTCTAAGGAAATCTGCTTCCTACAGGAGTATTCATGCAAAGACTCTATCTGCACAACAGGTTGTCTAAAATCAGGTAGATAGATAACCCTTCCTGTGGATGTAAGACTTTATCTGGACACTCCTGTTCTGGCTTAGAGGTTTAAAAGCAAGGTGGCCCTAATGGTAGAAATGGAGGTTATGTAACAGCTCAGTAAAATAAACTTCCTCACAAGGCAGCTGATCTGCCCACTACCACTGCTGAATACCTAGTCTTTTGGAAGTAGAGATCAATGTTGAGTCTGACTTGGCATAACGATCAAGAGAACCTAGTATTGTTTTTGACCTTTTGATTATGTCTATCTTGAAGACCTGGTCTACCTAGACTTGCTACAAATTCCCTGCCTTCATGCTTCTTCCAGCAACGCTATACAATGCCAGGTTAGAGTTTACATCTGGATGTCCTTCTCCCCAAACCTCGTATGCTCATAAGTGAGGCGTTGAGGAGTGACAGGGCCATGGGGTGTGACCACCCTCACTGCTTTTGTTCAATGAGTGTATAGCTAACTGTGATGTTGAGAGGTGGGATCTGGTCAGAAAAGACAGATTCCTGTGGGTGCGGCCAGGAAGTCCTAGCTCCCTTCACAGCCCCTCTGCTTCCCAGTGGCCATGCATAAAAAACTCTCCTTTGCCATGGCTGAACCCTCCACAAACTCCAAACCAAAATGAATCTTTCCTCCCTAAATGTGTTTGTTAATGTGCTTTCATTCCTTTATCTTTAAAATGAAAAGTTTTTTGGTGACTTATACTGTATCTCAGCAAGCAAAAAAGTAACTAAGATAGCTAGGACATCTCAAATAACACTGTCTTTCTTCCAGTGAACATGTTTGGCCCCTTTGTCAAAGACGAGGTAGTTGAGTGTGTCTATTGTTGTGTTTGCATCTTCTAATCTGTTGCATTCATCCTTTCGTCTGATTTTTTGTTTATTTGGGTGTTTATTTTTGCCACTACCGTGCTATTTTTATCATAGTAGCTCTATAGTATAATTTCAAGTCAAGAATTGTGATGCCCTCTGCCTTGTATTTGTTGCCCAGAATTATTAAAATCAACCAATAGCAAATGCTGGTGGGCTGTGAGGGATAACTTTTCCACTGCTGGAGGGAGTACAAGCTGGTGCAACTGCTGAAATCAGCATGGAGATTCCTGAAAACCTGGGCTAGAGGTCCTATTTGACCAGGTCATTACCCTTCTTACTATCTAACCAAAAGGATTAAAAGCATCACACTACAGTGATATATGCACATCTATGTTTATAGTGGCACAATATGTAGTAAATAAATCTTGGAAACAACCCAAATGCCCATCAACCGATGAATGGATAAAACAATGTGGTTTTTTCATGTAATGGTGTACTACTTGGCCATAAAGAAGGATAAATTTGAGATATTTATTGCTAAATGGCATTGAGACCATACTCTTAAGTCAAATGAACTGGACACACATGTGTAAATATCACATTGTTTCTCTGGTGTGAGAAACTAAAAGTGTAACTAAGAACTAAATTGTACAATAGATATTGTGAAATAAATTGTTCAAACGGAAAGCAGAAATAGGGAGTGGGAGGGAGAAAGGATGCAAAGGAAAAGAAAAAGTGAGAAAAGAAGGATAAAATGGAAACAAAGCTTTGCAAATAAGGAAGGAAAAGGGGCTGAAGGGGAAGGAGGGAACTGGGAGGGGTAAAAAGACAAATCAAGCTACGCCATGTACCAGTACAAATTCTACTGATGAATGTGATCATCCTATGTACCTAAACTGTGCCAAAAACCTTATTAAAATTTAAAAAGGGTAACACTGTTTATTTTAAAAATAAAAAATGGAAATGGCCTACAAAATGTATAGTCATGGTGCCAGCTATGGAAATATACCTTTCATGATTAAATTCAGTTTCTCTGCAGTTAAGATATGTACATTAAGAATATGCATTTTTGATGAAACTTACCTGTACTGAAAAAGATTGCTAAATGAAAAATAATTAGAAAGCTGTGATGTTAAGAAAATTACTCATTCTAGTAATAAACGCAACTGTCTATTGTATACTATACAGCATTGCTTCACAAAGCGTGTTTTACAGATCACTGCCTTCCTAGGATAGGTGAGTAAATGCTTTATTGGAAAATTATTTTTGGAAAAGTCAGGGTTAAGCACACTTTCATAGATTTCTTTCTCATAGAACTTTACAGAGGATTTAATACACCAGCTGCTCTGTGAATTCCCAAAGGGAGTAAAGCATCCGCCTTTCCTGCCTTATTTGCTCGGAAGGCCAGATTTTTTTCTGAGCTGCTTTTCCTATGTTATTGGCCACAGGGAAACTTTCAGCGGAAATTGTGAGCAGATGTTGAATAATGGTATCTTGATAAGAATCACTCAAGTAAGTAGTGATAATGAAACTATTGCTATTGTGTTTGAAAGGAATTGGAAAAGTTGTAACAAAAGAATCCCTGGATAAAAAGGTTTGTTAGACTTAGTAGACACGTACCGCTCTGTAGAATTCTTAACTTCAGAAGAGGGAGTCTAGAGATGAAAATTATCAACCAAAGAGTAGTTATGTTCCTACATTTCCAGTATCTTCCCTGACTATTATTCAAATCAAAGCAGTGAAGAGTGCACTGTATGCTTGATTCATGAACATTTAATCAAAAATACCTAACACATTCTAAGAAAGTACAGGAGATACATTAAATCAGGCACAGAATATTCAATTAATTTCCCAAAATGTAGAAATATGTCAATCACCAGCTTTGTCCAAAATGGTAAATACACGTTGGCTTCTGACTATTTGGGACATGTTTGTTAAGAACATCTTTACTGTACGTGACGTTTATGGCATCTTAGGGAATGAGTGCCAGCACCTAATACATCCTTTCCTGTCCTTTCCACCCTTTCCTGTCCTCCCCCCAGCTCCCTCCTCCATCTCCAGACCCCCTTCGCCCACCTTCACCATCTCGTCCTCACCACCCCGACCATCATGACCACCACGCCAGCTCATGTTTGCAGCACACCATGATTGCACTCACTGTGTGCAGTTGTAAGGGGAGGTAAAAGGTCTATGATATGTCATGTACATTTTCAGGACTTTTTGAACCAAGAAGATGGCATTCAATTATGAGAAAGTGACAAGCCACCAGGTAAAGAAATAGAACTGTCAATCTTCAATTGGTGTCTGAAGATAGAAAAGTAACTAATTGAGCAACTCTGTTTGATTCGATTTGTTTTTGTATTTCTAAGATTGGAAAAAACTGGGGAACTTACGGGAGAGGCATACATACTACCTACAAATGAACAAGTGCCTGAAATCTATGAATTGAAGAAATATTTGATTTTCGACAGCCAAAAGAAAATTCACTAAATACTTGGGGCCTGTCTGCGGGTCATACAACATGACAATTTTAGCAAGTGGCACTCATATAGCCCATAAAGTGACCAAAAGAATGCCATTTTATGTTATACTTCCAGTCTCTACTCATCTTTGCCCATGAATGTCTTTGTTTCTAAGATCTATCAGAGCTATTTAAAAATTTATATACTCCTTGTCTTAGTTACTTTTCTTGCTGCAGAGACAAAATACCTGACATAAAAAGCTAAAGGAGGAAAGGTTTCATTTAGCTCACAGTTGATAGGTATTTCAGGGTGATTCAAAGGCAGGATGGCCTGGCAGGACGTACTGCAGGAGAGAAATAGTCCAGAGCACCCAGTCAAGCAAGGGACGACCTCAGCTTTTTCTCTGCCATGTCTTTTATCCAGGTTACTTAACATGCACACCTTCATCCCAGTGTCCTTGAATCCTAGCATTGCACCATGAATCGATTCCAGCATCATGCACTATAGACTCAGCCACTGCTGAAAATCTCCCTCTATGACTGCATGAGGCTTTGAGGGAACATCTGAACATAAGCCATAACACTCCCTGAATTTTTTCCCAACTAGAATGAATATAAATCTTTAAACTGAAAATCATGCCACTTAAAATAAGCTGGAAACAGTTATTTCACATACCCAAACTGTCCCATGTGTGGCACTGGTGTGTCCAGTCATCCAGGTTACTTTCTGCTGAAAAGGCCTTTGAGAGGAGGGTGCCAGGATCTCTACTCCTGCTGACTTTCATGCCTGGCAGGTCAGTAAAGGTCTTACATGTACAGTTGGATCAGAAGGTAAAATAAGTTTATCTGGAAGTGGACAGATTGCAAACTGGAGAAAAAAGGAAAACTTCTCACATACCGTCTAAATAGGATGAGTACAAGAACAAAGCTATATTGGTTATGAACTATTCTTTCATAAACTTAGCAACAGAACCAAACCCATTTCGTTTCTTTTTTTTTTTTTTTTCATTTCATTTCTTAAAGCCTAGTTAGGATTTATAACATCTGCACTTGTTACCTTAGACCTTTAGGTGGAGGAGACATCGGCAGTATTTTCACTTGCCTATATATATTCGCACCATTCAATTTTGGTAACTGCACAGACCCTTCCTTGTACTGCAATTAAAATACTGAGTGCCAACTAATTTTGTAGTACTGCTTTACTATCATAACAAGGAGAACTCTGGGTCAGCGTTACTAAGGGTTTAGAATAATGCTCAAGGTGTCTGCCGCCCTCTGTTGGAACGTCGGATGGGGAGAGTTAGCTTTTCTGTAACTGAAGAGCACTCGAACAGGCCTTTTAAATCTCCCGAGCCGGTGCAGCCCCCCCGGCGGCTCCCGACAGAGATCGGCTTGCTAGCGGCGGAGACGCCCGGCAATCCCACGTTTCGCGCGTGTCGGGCGAGCCGCGTGGAGGGCCCCAAACACCGCCGGGAGCGGAAAAATTTGCAGGGCCCTAGCGCCCTGAGAGCACGGACGCCTCGATTCCTCCCGCCTCCCTAGCCGGCGCAGCTCCCCGGTGACTCCCGACAGAGACCGGCTTGGTGGCGGCGGAGACGCCCGGCGGTCCCACGTTTCGCGCGTGTCGGGCGAGCCGCGCGGAGGGCCCCAAAAGCCGCCGGAAGAGGAGAGAGGAATTTGCTGGGTCCTAGCGCCCTGAGAGCGCGGACCCCTCGATCCCTCCCG
>PVLD010023933.1:0-26458 GCA_004027595.1 Dinomys branickii | reverse complement strand
AAAAAAAAGTCTATTGTGTCAATTATTTTATTACAAGATAGCAAACTGACCAATACACAGTCAGTTTGCCATCATGCTCACTACATTCTCTGCCTTCCACACATTAGCCCTACTGTATTATGTCTAGTTTGATTAATATTCATGAAAATGGAAATATATTGGGAAATAGCAAAAATAGGTAACTGCAGTCAAAATTCCACATTCACAGAAGCTGAATTTATGAATAGAATATATTTATTGATTGAACTCAGTGAGAGCACTCAAGTATATTCAGCACATTACCAAATAGAAAAAGGAAAAAAATTAAATTGAAAAAATAAAGGTAAGAACAGATGGTGCCAAGAGGGCTAGGGAGTAAATCAAAAGATATTAGGGCAGGAATTTCTTAAAGGTCAGATTGATACTCTTAGAGATTTCTTATGCAGAGGGAAAAGCAATTGCTGAAAATATTTACATTTATTACTTTTTCCACACATGGTCCTGTTTCAGTGTGAATATATATATATTAAAAAGCCAAATATTTTCCCTTTTTTAGGTTCCTTGTAACTACTCATTTCCACATAATAAACGTAAACATTTTGTCACCGCTGGTTTTTCTTTTGCCTCAGAAATGGAGAAAGTGGAATAAAAGAGACCACTGCTTAATTCTTGAAACTCTGGACTTTTTTTATAAGAAAGAAACTCATATAAAAAGAGACACTGGCCATAGAGGACACATATTTTTTAAGTCTCTTAAGCAGACATTTACTGTTTGTACTGCTCAATTCACAGTGTATGAAATGTTCTCTATGTGTAGTTTTTTTTTTTTCCTCCAAGGAAAGTGATGGGATTCTGCCCAATAAAACTCTGCTGGCATCATCACGGCAGTGATCCAACACGGCGTTAAGCCTCAGCATAACAGCATGTCCCTCCAAGACTAACTTTCTTCTTCTTCCGTTGTAGTCCAAAGTAAACTTTCTGCTTCCTTCTCATGCCCCAAACCCCCAAGTCCTCTCGAGAGAGGACGCTTTGCCTCCCCATCTCCCTTCTCTAAGGGTCCTTGCGATCTCCTGCAAGCCTCCTGCACCGACAATAAGGGATCGCTGTGCTCTCTGTCAGCGTCTCTCAGTACTACCAAAACCTTACAAAAAGAAGTACACAGAAAAGTGGAAAAAGAATCATTTTCATCCCTTTTCAGCAAGAGATTTGAGGTGGATTCACAGGCACAGATCTGGAGTGCGGACTTCTCTCAGATTCACTGTTCAGTGTGTGTGTGTGTGTGTGTGTGTGTGTGTGTGTGTGTATGCGTGCTTTGAACCAGGAACACTTTTAATCTACAGTTAAGAATGATTCTTCTATTAAAATTTCTTTGTAAATTCTCCTACATGAATGATTTTGAAAATTAAACATTATCTGATATTCAGACTGGTCTTTTCAGTGTCACATAAAAAACCATGGTCATTCTTGCTTCTTGGATTTAATTTATCTTTCTACACTCTTTCTTCTGCTGGGATCTATCCAAGTTCAGTTTAATTTTTCATTCACAATTTTCAGTGCAGCGTTTTTCCATTGATTTCCTTTTTCTGAGTTCACAGGGTTTGATATGTAAACAAATACATAAAACATTGCCTTGAGTTACTTGGACGCACTATGTATTAAGTAACTTTCTAGATCAACTGTAAGAACCCCAGGTACTGAATTTATAAGCTGTATGGCAATTTTTGCTAATCGCACTGGACCTGGAAAAGAACTCAATTTGTAATATCTTTTAAATTTAATTTATTAAATTATTGACTTTTCAGTAAAGATTTTATTAATATGGAAATAACATCATTTAAATTTAAATTATTAAATTATTTGATGTATTAGTAAAGGATTTTATTAATATGGAAATAAGGAACAGAATCCTCTTACTGATATCCATAGTACCACTATTTTCCTTCACTCTTACCTTTTATAAGTCATTTTGAAAAAACCAGAATTTCTCACTTAAAATCATCTGAATATGAATTCTACAGTAAGAACACAGCTTCCTTTCGCTTGTAATTATTGCCTGACTCAGATCTTCACAGAGGGTGTTAGTAAGATTAAAATATTGAGCCTCCTATCCTCCTAAACTGGTTCCTTTCCAGAAAGAGCTCTGCCATGTCACAACCAACAGGTTTCTTGGGTTGGAAAGTTCCAGGCTTGAGTGAGGAAGCAAGCTTGTGAACAAGGCAAGTAGGCTGCTTACAGTTGTCAAAACCCCTAAAGGAACCTGCTCAGAAGTCATTGATGTGGTTGGTTTGAGTCATTTATGCACAAGCAGAGCTATTTTGCTTATTCATGTTGCTTACTTAAAAGAGAGAAAATGCAGAACAAGTGCTTACCACTTGGACTTTAAACTCCATTGTAACAGTTCTGTTCATTTTGACAAAGGCACCTTGGACTGTTGACAGTTTCTCCATTTTAAGTAACAAATGTGACTATTTCTTTCTCTGTAGTGTGGGAGGCAGAGAGCTCCCTCTACATTGTGTTAGCTATTTTCATGCTAACCCTGCCTTTCTCTGTATTGAGTTCTGTAAATAACCGGTGCTGTAGGGCCTGACCTTTCACTTCTACTTTGCCCTTTGCAATTCTACTTATAATCGGACTATTTTCCTACCTTATATTTTGTCATCTTTTGAATCTTGTTATTTTGTGCCTCTCTCAGCACAGTTCTGATTTTTAGCACACAATAGTTCTCCTGTTCCAATTAATTGGCTTATCTACCCTTTATGTGACCTATTCTCCAATCTTTTATGTTAATTAACACTCCTCCCTCCCAATCATTTCTTACATACAACGAAGTAGAGGGGAGACTATAAGAAGCATAATCAACAGATTTCTTGGGTATGAAGGCATCAGCCTGACAATCCTTTTCAGCTGCCCACTACTTCTGGCATGAGTACTTCAGGGAAAAACAAACAGAAGTCTATGGTTTATATTGCATTAGAGCAGTCCTGGGAGACAGACTTCCTGTAGGCAGGTGATTCTTTATACAAAGTAGCCTTGTTTTAGTGCAGCAATAAACATCTTATAGCAACCAGGTAGTGAAAAAACAAAGTCTGAAAACTGTAAGCAATCCAGGGACATGTTAACAAGCACTCCTCAGATCTGCAGCAGCCTTTCCTTTTTGTGATTTTAGTCTTCTATATACAGCATCAACAATTTGAGCTTAGTTTTGAAATTGCCTTCAAATGTTACGGATTTGCCTCCACAATAGCAAGTTTTTAACAAATGGCCTATCTTATGGATAGATCTCAGAAATATTTGCTAGTATAATGTGGGATGAATACAAAGGATATTTTTAATATTTTTATATTATCGTGGCTGAAATACAAAGTGTCCTCCAAAGTCTCAGGTACTGAAGGGTTGATTCTTTTAAGCAGCAGTGTTAGGAGGTAGGGGCAAGATTGGATGGGGAGTTTGTTACACATATGATTAAAAGAATCACTAATGAATCAATATCTAAATGGGCTATGAGCAAAGGTAGACCAGTGGGAGAGCTGGCCCCTGGGTTCTTGTCCTTGAAGACCACACTCATCTCTCCCCTTTCTTATCTTTCTCTGTCTGCTTCTTGGCCGTTGCAAGGCACACAGCTCTCTTATCCCATACCTTCTCACTATTGTTTTGGCACAGCCCTACAAGCAGACCACAAACTAAAACCTCTGAATTTGAAATAAACATTTCCTTTATTATACTGCTATCTTCAAGTATTTTGTCGTAGCAATAAAATGGTCATTTACTCAAATGGCATGTGCCAACCAAAAAATGATAAATTAGTCTGTTAATAATATACTGTTGCTTGTTAAGTTGAAGTTGCAGGTAAAGCTGACTGGGCTCCCTAATGTACTGATACTAGCTGAAGAGGCAGGATTAGCTTTACAGTTGCTAGAACACCCTCAGAGTGCAACCAGACTAAGGCAGATGCAGTTGCTTCTTTATATTGCCCCGTGAACACATGGGTTTGGTAACAATACTAATGTACTAACATCTGTTTCCCAGTGGAATTTAGATGTTGAATTATTTAGTGAGTAATTTGATGAATTGTCTAATTACATTTAAGTATACTATCATAATAACTTGAATTTGTATTACACCTCCAACTTTACGTTTTAATGGATATACAGTGTTATATAATTACATTTAAGGCTATTTTAACTCTACTATGAATTTTTAATACCACCTTTTATTTCTTATTTTGGAGGAAGCTTATAGAACATATAGATAACCTATACAGAAATGTTAAAAACACTTTTGCAAAAGTGAGAATTAGGCATTATGTGCTTTCTAAAAACCTCTGCTATCATATGAAAATGATTTTAACTTTATTTTCTGTATGTGGCAAAATGTGCTTTTGCCATAGCAATATTTTGAAGAATGAAAGATATAATGTATGTACAAACTCCTGGGTTCATGTTTTCATATAACAATTATCAATAAATACATGATTTGTTAATCACTCCTGGTTCTAAAATTCTTTTGATGAGTTATCAACACATTTTAGGTACTTTCACTAACTATATTTTAAATCCAACCAGACATCCACTGCAAAACACCGCTGTCATATTGATAAATATGTCTTGTAATACAAAATCTATTATAATACATAAAAATTATATCTAACACATATATGATTGACTAAATTAGCACGAAAGGTTCTGTGCTGAAGGACTCTGAAATGTGATGGTAATATGGGATGGAAAATGCAATGAGATGAAATTACAAACTCAACCTGAACTTCTGCAACTGTTCGCATCTTTGCATATGCTCCATAAAACATAAACAAACAAAGTAAAACTAGCTAAATATCATAAATTCCCATTGCATAGTGCAGTGAAGTGAACAACTATTGCAGTTTACTCAAATCACTTGGCTGATGCCCTGGCATAACCGTGAGCAGCATGAGTATTCTCCATGCTGATGTCAGCAGCCTGGTGTTGGAACACGGACTGCATGGCTGGCTACCTGCCGTAACATTCCATAGCCTGAAATCGACCCAACAGGAAAAACAATGTGTGATTTGACATTATAGATTTAGCCTACAGTACAGTACAATATTTACTATTACACCAGAGAGCAGTTAAGAAAGGGTTACAAATAGTTCCACTGTATGTCACTGTTTCACATGAACAGTAGTATATAAATAGGATAAAGTTTATGAATGTCAAAAGATAAGGGAAAAATATTTGAAAATTGTATTTTGCAACCAACACAGAAGAATTGTATTGTTTACCTTGTGTTATGCTGTCTAATTTGCAGTAGTACTTTTTGTGCATTTTCAACATCGAAAGTTATCTGCAAAGTTAACGTGGCTCTTAATCATTATTTTGTTCTCCTTTAAAATTAGGCTTTCCTGATTCATTATCTTTGTCAATTATAAAAGCAGATGAAAGGGCTCAAGCAATTCTGTTTGTAGAAAAGAATCACCGCTATTGATATAGTACTTAAAGCACCCCCAAACTTATTTAAGATTTAGTGGGTTGTCCTGATTTTCCCCATTTTAATGATACATGTATTTTGAGTCTATTTCTACTCTATGAAAGAAGTTAAAACACATTTTTGGGGTATTTCTTTTGTAGTATCATAAGTCTGAAATTTGGGAAAGAAAGAATGCAAGATGCTGCCTGATACGTTGAATATGGTGTGAAGGTCTGCACCACTGGTCGCCAAACACTGGCATGGCATGCCCTCTGCCACAGGCACTGCCAATAAACTGTTATTAAGCAGAAAGGATAAAACAATTCTGGAACTTTATATATATATATATATATATATATATATATATATATATATATATAGGTTTATGTTCTTTTCCTATTCAAAGAACTTAAGATTTAATTTCTACTCCTCATTTGCCTCCATAATCAACCTCAGCTGAATAGTTTATTTTCTCAGTGCATGCCCGTCTTTAAAGGTCTGTGCTAATTATCTTTTCCATCATACATTTCTTGTTTATCTTGTGTAATTTCTGCTGCTTTTTTGCAAGATTTCCTGTAAACTTCTGTACGTACCTCTTTGCACTGGGCCTATAAAAAACAAAAACAAACAAACAAACAAACAAACAAAAGAAACCTTTCTGCAAAGCTGTCTTAAGAAACAGAAAGAAAATGTCCTGTATACCTATAGATTCTTGATAACTATGGTTGCTTTTCTTGCTTCCACCAATCTTACATAATGTTGTCTGTTGTTTAAGGTTAGGAGATACACATTTAATTCTATATTCCTGAGGACCTGACAAAAGATCTCTTAGAGAATGAGAGATGTTTCGAAATATTATGTTTGTTTCTGTGGGAATCACCTATTATTTTTTTAACCCCTTTTTCTCTATAATAAAAACAGAATGTTTTCTACTGAGAACCATTTTTCTTCTAACTCCATCTGGCTCTCTTCATAGTCACCATGATTTTCTAGGACCCACCTCCCAGCTAGAGCTGAGTATGACATAGCCCACCTACCCCACTTCTTCCCAATGAAAACTTATCCTAGAATTACTTTTCCCCAGGATATTTTAGAAATTGGTCACAAGAATATGAGTCAAGTCTAGCTTTGTTGTTAAGGAGGATTATGGAAGGTTACGGTCAAATTTATTGTCAGTCAGATTTTTACATAGGAAAGTCATCAATCATCAGTGCAAAAGAATGAACCCACAGACAGAAACAGAAAGAACGGGTATGAAAGAGCACTGCTGGGCTGTGTCGTGGCTTTTCCTGTCTCTGCATGTAGCTTTTCCCAAGCCTGAATATTCTCGGCATTTCAGGAACCCTAAAAATAATGAGATTTCCCTCTTCAACCCCATACTACATATTACCAAAGTACCAGATTCTCTGTATGGGTGCCTAGAGGTAGGGATCCCTTTCCATTTCTAACTAATCTTGGCAAAAATGTAGTGAAGTGTAATTTGGAATCCTGATATGCATACGGACTTACAGCAATAATGTCACTGGATACAGTACATTATATGTAGGTAGAACCTCTCTTTTTGTCCATGGGTAATTGGGATGATTAATTATAAAAAGTGTTGGCAGATAGGTAAGTCACTATCATAAACTATTTAAGTCTGAAAATCAACACAGAAAGAAATATTGTTCTTCAAGTCTGCTTTGACAGAGCCAAACTAACCACAATGAGGTCCACAAAAAATAACTTTTCTTTCTAAACTGAGCCAGATTGGAAGAGGAATGAACAAAAAAACATACACACTCTGTAGTTTTGTTCCTTGCTTTTCTCTTATTTTAATGATATTTTATACTAAAAAATAGAACCATGATTTTATTCATATTTTTGTATTTGCAAAATTGTATAACTTTATACATGATATTTATAAAACTAAAAGACCTGATAGGGCATTCATGTTCATTTAACCATCACACTGACATAAATTTGTAGGTACCAATGAATGCACTGGATTTACCTTAATGCAATTTTCTCTGTAAATGTCTAATCTGGTGTGTTTCTAATGATCAAAGAGAAAATATGCTCGTCCTTTGAAAAAATAGAGCAGAGGAAAATAAGCAAAACTAGCTGCATTTGCTAATATTTTCCATACAATCTTAGAATGTTCCTACTGTATATACCTAAGATACAATCCTTCCCTTGACCACACACAGGTACAGACACAAACACGATTTCTGCCTATGTTAATAGCAATTATTTTAAGATTCATGATTTTGATGTGAATCTTATTTATTTATATTCTCACTGATAATTTGTATATCTAACAATAAAAACTCATTGAATATTAACTATATGTCAATCATCGCACCAAATGCAGGGAATGTTAGGATGTGAATTGTATCACCAGAAAACCCCAAACAAAATGTTAGCATCCTCACATCTCATGTCTGATAATGTGCCAGGATCTTTCTGAGCAAGTTAAGTGAAGTTACTAGAATACACTTAATTTGATATAACCGGTATCTTTATTTTTAAAAAAAGAGAATACTTGGACAGAGACTGACATGTATGAAAGCAGATCTAAATGCAAAGGAGGAGAAGGGAGAGGAGAAACCTGGAATGCACACTTCCTTCCAAAGGATGCCACAGTCTGACAACACCTCAGTGTCAGACATGTAGCTTCCATACTGCGAGACAACAATTTAATATTTAAATCACTCAATATGTTACTTTATTATGACAAACCCAGTAAACTAATAGAGACAATAAAAAGTGAAATTTTGAAACTCCTTTCTTTATTAGAGATTCACTGAAATTGGAACCATAAGCATCTTTAAGTATTCAAATACTAGTTTTCTTAAGAATTTCAGAGAAATTTCATTAAAATGCCATTTTTAGAATCATATATATTTATGACAAACAAAACTGACCCGGTAGTTTCATCATTAATGTAAGAAAATACGTTTAAATAATAAATGCGGCTACCTGGCTTAGACTAAAGTTCAGCTATAGCTTCAAGCGCGAGGCAAGGAAAAGTTTTGTCAGGTATACCATAAATTATTCCAGTCGGGAAGAAATGAGAATATTCTCTGCACTACACTGTAAAGGAACATATTGGATTTGCACTGTGCATAAAAACAAAGAGATGTTTATACATATTTAGCAAAATATATTTACTAAAGTTGCAAGAATACATCTAAACACACAGAATGACACATGGCTTGCAACTAAATCTGTTTTGCAAGCATAGAAATTTTAAAGTAATATAAAACTTACATTCAGAATTAAGAACATTATAGAAGTGAATGAAATGTTGGATTATTTACACAGATTTAATGCTCACTACACTTACTTAGTTCTTGTTTGCTTCTAGACCAACAAGAAAACAGATGTCCTGCAGTTCTCTTCTGATGGCTCATGTCAGTTCTGTTAGTGAATTTTACTGACAATGCGCCTATTTGAATATGACAAATCCAAAATCTTTGGGACATTATATTAGAGTAATCTAAGAAAAGGTTCTAGTATCATAAGAGTATTTTTTCTAGATCTAGATATAATTTATTTTGGTGGGAGACTGCAAGGAGCCTCTGCTTTCTTGCATTTTCTGTAAGTTTTACTTTCCCACACAAGAATGTAGGCCATACAACTAATTTGAGATATTCAGAAGGGTGAAGGAAGTGCCAGGCATTTCTAGGGGAGTGTGGCTGTTGAGATGGAGATTTAAACTTCATAGGCTTTGCTATTCTCCCCAGAGATTGGAAAACATCCTTTCTGCCAGAGGACAGCGCACTTCTGCCAACACCTCGATTTGAGATTTATGGCTTCCAGAACTGCGAGACAACAAATTCCTACCCTTCGAATCATTCAGTATCTGTTACTTTATTATGGCAAACCCAGTAAGCTAATACAGACAGTTTGAGTTTACTGTAGAGGTCTAGGTGTGTGCGGGAGGGTCATGGGTGGAAGGCCTTGGGGTCTGTTTTTCCCTACATCACGCCTGCTCTGGAATTTTCCTTGGCTCTGCTTCCTGAGCCCCTTGAATGTAACACATCTTGGATCCACCGTGATGTTTCTTCCTCAGAGCCAGCCGACCACAGGCTGAAAGCAGGAGTCAAGCACCCTTCTTCTCCTCTAAACCCAGAACTATTATCACAAGGTCACAAAAGTGCAAGTAAAACGGCAGAAATTTATTGTCTAATGGATTCGAAATCAGTGTCAGCCAGGCTGAGGTCCCTCTGAGGCACAAGCTTGGGTTTGTTCCAGACCTCCCCGCTGGCTTCACAGTTTCTCAGCCCATTGCAGTGTAACACCTGTCTTCAGAAGGCACTTCCTGGAGTGCATGTGAGTCCAGTTTCTGCTTTTCATGAGTAAACCTGTCACGCTGGTTGGTAGAAGTGTGCATCCTACAAGCTAGACTCATCTTACCTACTTTCTCCTGGGCCGGGGAGATCGCTCAGATGCACAGCGTCTACCCGGCAAGTGCAAGGTCCGAAGTTTGATTCCCGATACCCCCCCAAAAACCAAAACAAATTAATAAATAAAAACTAACACATAAAATTATCTGCAGTAGTTTTATTTCTAAAAAGGTCACATTCTGAGGTACTGAGAGTTAGGAATTTGACATCTGACTTACTAGGAGACACAATTCAAACCATAACCAGGTCAGAGGAAACACATTTGCAGGAAATACATTTCGATGTTTTTGTCAATGGTTAAGATTTAGCTTTGACTTTGAGCAGTAAAGCACTTGCAGAAAAAGTGGCTAAAACTAGATAAAAGCTTACTTTCTCCTATGTAAATAAATATAGTGTATTTTCAGGGGCATAGGTATATTTTATTTACTATATCAGCATTTGAGAAAGGGATCTTGGCATGCTATCGTATCTGCATTTCCAGCCTATAGGAAAAATGAACTTAAGAAAAACATCATCAGCATGGAGGACAATATTGAGGAGTGGTTCATGAAACTGTCAGACATCTACCACTGACAGAGAGCTCCTCACTTCCCCACACTCATTTTAATAAGGACTAAAAAATGCTGTCTACATTCACAGAAGCAATTTGTCTAATACTGAAATGTTTGTCAACCATTACAGGGGAATATAGGCATGTATGGCTTAAAAATCTTCATTTTTGCTACATGTTGTTAAAATGGAATTTAAAAATATCTTTTAATTCGAGAAGTACTGATTAAGACATACACTACCAAGAAGTACTGATTAAGAAATACACTACCAAGTAATACAGGGTGCCAGGGTATAAATATGAGTGAGACTTATGCCAATAAACATAAATATGATATAGGAACATGAGGTATGCAAACACAGTAAAACTGTAGTGCAAGATACAGTTTATTATCTTGGTGATAATATGATACATGGGTAAAATATCCAGAATACCTGGATGAAAACCAACTATGTTGTTAATGTTTAAATTAACACTAGAAGAATGAGCAGTGACATGCCAACAAAATGGAAAAAGTCAGACAGAAAAACGAGACCATAAGTACAGTCCATCTCATGTATGAGGACTGATTAATACCTATACTTTAAGAATCATTGGTTATTCTTTTTGTTTAATTCTTCATTTTTACTCAAAGAAGCTTTTTTCACTTTTTACTTATTTTAAATACTTTTTTCTTCTTCCTTTTCTTTTATCTTTCCTTCCTTCTTTTTTTCCCTGCCTTCCTCCTTTCCTTCATTGCTACATATGGTGACTACAATCTAATGGAGTTAGACACCATAGGAGGCACAGATTTAAGTCTACTGGAGAATACAAATTCAGTAAAGAATTATGTCAGATAAGCCAACAGGCAATTTCCCCTAGGATTTCTTACCATCTTGTGATGCCTTTCAATTTACCTGGATTTTGAAACTGGAAGAGGCAGAATCCTTTCTCAGGAGATACTGAAAAAGTAAATGAGTTACTGAAGACTAGGCTGAATTTAAGACTTGTATGTTCCAAAGTGACTCAAGGTATGTGGGAGCAATGATAACAAATATTCTCTAATTCCTGGATGAAAAATAATTTCATAAAGAAAGAAAGGATTTGATTATGTATATTTAAGACGAATTTTGCATTTTATCTTTCATTCTAGAGTGCCTGTTTCAGAAGGAATGATTAGAGACTAGAGGAGAGATGACATTGCTCTCATTCTGTTCGAATGACAGGTGTTTTGGATTTTGTGAAATGCTGTCGCAGGACAATGAGCAGACAAACATGAAGAAAGCTTATAATAGGGAATGAAGAGATTTCAGCAAATGCCTTAGTGCAGAAACTACAGACACCTTGCAAGAGTTCAGGTTAGATAGTTGATGATCTTTGAGCACTGTAAAAGTTTCCAGGGTTTTAGACATCGCCCTAGGGCTGTGAGTTTAACAGAGATTAAATTTCTTTAATCCTTTAATTATGAAATGAGAGTTAATTAAACAGATTATTTTGTGATAAAAGTGTTAGTCAGTTAGACTTCTCAACTGTTGTGTGGATAGATTATAAGGGAAATTATTCACTAATTACAGTAATCTTGGAAATTTAGAAAACATAGAGACATTGTGCCCAAACTTACAGCTTCAAGAGTAGGCACTTGAAGACAAGAGTCCTACAGTTGAATCAAGCAGTTAAACAAAGACAAAAGACAAAGTGTAGAAAGAGTAAAAGTGGATATGCTGAAAGGAAAGAACTTTCATAAAATGAAGGCATTGCAGAATAAATAGGACAAAAATCTGTATTAGCATAATTGTGAGATGTTAGCAAGCAAGCAGACCTAAAATGATACATATTTATTAGCTTTAGCTCTACGTATGTAGTAAGTGCCAATTCTGACTTTAGCATATTGAACACTGTAGACTCTATCCAAAGATTTGTGTTGAATCCATACTGAATTTGAAGCAAGGAAGTGATGTGAGGTGATTTGATTCCCTCTCTTTTTTCTTCTGTTACCATTTTACTGCATGGGAAAGGTCACTATGAGCGCACCAGTGAGTACTGTGACCTGATCAAGTGAAGGCCAACAGTGTTTTTATTTAGGGTCAACAAGGACGAAAACAATTTGAAAAGTTCTATGATTTTGTAAGCAGAATGGAAAACTGTGACAAGGACAAAGGCAAGGAGTTGTGACTTCCAGGCTCCTGAGAGGAATTTGTGAAACTTACTGTTGTTTCCTGCAATAAGGATATCTGCTTTAATTCTCCTTTGGCAGGATTTTCTAGTTTAATGTACGCATAATATATGGAAAATTTGAGGACTTATTTGCCAGTTAGAGTTGGAAATATTTAATTCATATATGTGTGAACTTGCTTGATAAATGGAGAACGAATATTTGACATTATAATATCTACTCATTTACGAAAATGTTTTCTCTCTGAATGATGTGCCTTTTATGTATTGAAACTTTTCAAAGGAATAGACCAGTAGCCATGGAACATTTACTTTGTGTTCAAGATTAAATATTTTGACAATTATATGTATATCAATCTTTCCTTCTAGAGGTAGCTGTCTCAGAAGAGATGACCAGAAAGAGAGACGACATTGTCCTCATCCAGTCAGAATGATGGGAGTTTGGGGTCTCTTTGGTGAAAGACCAAAGTCGTAGGATAATGAGCATAACAACATGAAGAGAGCTTACAACAGGAATGAAGAGGATTCATCACATTTTCAATCCTTTCTAACAATTTTTCAAACACTTTTTTCCTGTTTAAATAGCTTTAAATACTTAGAATTTTATTTGGATAGGTTTGATCTTTCCACCAAGGCATTCAGTGAATTCTCTCATTTTTACTATTATATATTTGTAAAACATAATTAATCTCATCATTAGAAATCTATATCCATATCTATATCTATCTATATCTCTATATCTATATCTATATCTAGATACTTGCAGTATGCAGCAGGTAATACAAAGTACAAAGCTGGGTGGTCTAAATGCCATTAAATATCCTGTAGCAAAGATAGAGCCAAAATATATATTTATAGGATAATTATAAAGTTATTTATATTATAATCTATGTACCCTAAGTAAAGTAGTTTTAATATAATTTTATGTTTTCAATGTTATGAACTGTTAGGAAAGAGATAATCAACAATTTATAGCTTTCAGTATTAATCTGTTACATTATAAACATGTTTAGGTTTAATAGACATCTAGCCCAAAATGAAATTTATGAATTAATGACAGGACCCTGAGATATAATTTATTTTATTCCCTGAAGAATTTAGTCCATATAAATAATATCTGAGCATATTTGTCATAATACTGTATAGTCTTTAAATATCTTAAAAGTATTTTTCCCAAAAATAAAAATGAACTTCTGGATTAGAATTACTATTTATCAAGATCTTAATTTATCAAAATTTAATTTTAATAGCCTCAGAATTTCAATCTGAGATGAAACACAGGAGTGATCTGGCAATCACAGTTACTTCTTTTAGAAATAAGATATTAAAATCATAACAAAAAGAATGATGAAGCTTATACATTTTTTATACCTTTACAGATAATATAATTTAACATGTGGAAGATATGTAGATACATTGTCCTATAAACAAAATATTAATTACTATCAGGTATTTCTAAAATACATGCACTTGGTTCTACCAGACATTTTTAGTTGGTCAGATGTATAAATTTAACAATTTTTTGGTTAATGGTGAAGGAGTGTCATGTTCAATGTAGCAGTCTACTAAAGCCTTTATGAAATAATGTATAATATTACTTTGCTACTGAATTACAGAAAGATGAAACAGATTACTAAGCATGTAATGGGAGTAGATCACACAGTACACCAAAAGTTGGAAGCCAAACAGAGCTGAATATGAGTTACTTTTTAAAAAAAGAGACTCATTTATCAAGAATATGTAGATTACAGTTGCATTCTTTCAGGAATTCCAAAGGCTTTTTAATCTCTTTATAAAAATGTCCTTCTTTTAGTGTCTACATATGACATAACAGAATATATATTTGTCTTCAAATTAAACACAAAAGTCTAGAAAAGGTTTCAAAAATCAATTGTCATGTAATCACGTCTGTATTTATCATTAATTTTCTTTTTAGGGACTTACAATCCTTTCAATATGTACTGAAGGGAATTCTAAAATCTTTTTCTTTCTTTTATTTTTTCTTGCCTTTTTAGATAGGGTTTCACTATGCAGATTGGCCTTGAAATCACTTTGTAGCCATGCTGGCTTCAAACTCACAGTGATCCTCCTGCCTGAGCCTCCTGAGTTCAAAGATTACAGATGTGCATCACTACATCCAGCCTGAGATTCTACAATCTTATGCTAGCTAATTTTAAAAGAATCTGCTGTTTACTTTTTCTTTGTATGAAATTACCTGAAATTAAATTTTCAAAAGTAAAATTCCTTTTCTTTCATATAATTCATGACTCTTATTTCTATATTAAAATGTATTTTGGATTTTCTTTATAGGCAATTTGACAATATTAATATTGTCCTTCCTCACTTACTGACAGAGTTCCTTTCCTTCTAATAGGGTCACTAAATGAGGAATTGTGTATAGCACATCTGTTATGACATTCAGTACAAAGAAATAATCGGAGGAAATTCCAACTGGATGATTTTGATTTTTTTCAGAACTCTTACATGGAGTATTTCATTGAACAACAGAACATAAACTATAGTACTGTCTTGTGTAGTAAAATCAACAAAAATCGCAGTACTGTGGTGTAGAAGAAACCACTAGAAGGCTGCGCTGCCGCTCATGCTCCTGTAAGTCTGAACGCGGATGCTAAACCCTGGGACTTATAGTAACTCAGAACAGCAGGGCTCAGTCATAAATCTCAGTAGTCCTTAAATTGATAGAGCATTAAGTGAGAAATATCTGCAACTGGAAATGTTAACTTATAATCAAGAGATTTATATTAAAAACCAAGTCACAAAAATCTTGAGAAAAGTCAGGTAATTTGGGGTTAACAAAACGAAATTATCTGTATATATTTAGGGCATTTTGTTTATCATATTTGATTCATTGATTGAGTCTATACCACTAAAAAAATATAACTTAACCAAATAGTTAAAGAAGAAAAAGTTCGCCTTGCTGAAGTCAAAGAATTTGAAATTGTATTATCACCTAGAATGCTATAAAATGTAATTGGTCTTTCAATAAGGCATGATTTCCATATATTAAGTCATTTAGATTTGAAAATACTTGGTCTTGGCATTCTCATTTCTTAAGTAAAACGTTTATATATACAATATATATGCAAAATGGTAATTTAAATATATTTTGCACATCTTAAAATTGAATTTTTAGTTTAAATAAAAAACACATTTCAATATTTGTCTTTAAATTTATTTTATGAATAAGTGATTCAACAGCTATTTTCCTCATATCGAAAATTTTGTTTTGCTATTTGCAAAGTCTTATCCCAAAACAGTATCTTCAGCATACTTTCGCCTAAAGTATGAAAAACTAACTGTGCAGAAACGTTACTTTCATTTTTATCTCTTCTTTAAAAACTCCATGTATTGATATGCTAATAATGAAAAATGACAATTTAAAAGTTATCTCTCAACTAAAATTCTAATTTATTTCTGAAGATCTACATCTGTTATGTGAATTGCCAGAGTTTAGTGTTTTAGGATTGCAATCAGCATGTCTACGTTGAAATGCTCTCCCTGTCCATACTTGCTGCGTAACTGTTAGTAAATCTGGTACTTGCCTAGCATTTCTTTAGAATGGAGAAACTACCACATACCTCAAGAGTCTATTAGAAAGAAGTGAAATAAACCATTTGACGAAAAGATCACGTTAAATCCTCTTAGTATTTAGCAGCCACTACTAATACTGTTGATAATGTATTAGCATTAAGCATATAATGCACTTTACATTGTACACAGATTGTCAAAACTTTCATCAGAAAGAGCTCCAATACATTAGGTAATATTATTTATCCCTTTAAAGATCTCATAGCTATTTTGGGTGTTAGATTTGCCCAGAAATACCTGTAAAATTTCAGAATTTCTGTGGATGAAATATGCAATAATATATATATAAATGAGGAAGGCCTTTACATTTGATGAAAGTGCTACTTCCTCTGAGTTATAAAAACTAAGGATTATTCCACTGATAAGAAGAAAAAAACATTCTAATTCCAGAAAGAGAAGAATGTGCTTCTGTCAACTGAGTTTCACAAGCAGTTGAGAAATGCAAAGCACATTCGTTTGTTGAAAATAGAGTAAGTACAATCAGGAAAACCAATTAATGAAAAATGTAAAGGGTTATAAATGTCAATTACACTGTTTTATTCACTTCTACGTTGGTCATTACTTCAGCCATGGTAGAGTGATTTAGCGGATTAAACATGTCATAGTAAATGTCTATAAAATTAGATAAATACTATGGATACAATTTTAAAGCTTTGTAACAAGAAGTAATGATAGTAGTCACTGTGGTTTATTCAATCAAATAAAGATTTTGCATGTCAAGAAAGAATGAACTCACTACCTCTAAGTTAACCATATGCTGCACATTCCAAAGAAAGAACCATCTTCTACATGGACCTTGGCCAACTCTTTGAAGGTAACTGCTGAACCCTTAATAATTTTGCCTTATAACAGTGATTTGGTATATATGAGGCCTTTAGCCATGCAATACAAATCTTACCAGGTATGTATACTTTACCAACGATGATTTATTGTGAATATCTATCTTAGCTGGGAGTTGGGGTATACAGAAGGAAGTCAGGTAGGGTTGTAGTTTGTGTAGCAGAACTCAGTCAGGTTATGACAGCAGCTTATGCTACAGACTCTAAATAGAAATGCTGGATACCCATGGCTACACTCCATATATATTGTGATGTACCATTGCGCAACTTCACAAGGAGCACATACCTGAAAGATGGCCCCAGCCTTCCCCAAGTGTTTGTTTCACTGCCTGTTTCTTTTGTTACTTTTAATCTGTATCGTTTTCTTATAATAAACTATAATCATAAGTAAGATAGCTTTTTAAAGCCTTATTCTTTCTAATGAGTTATTAAGTTTAAGGTTGGTCTTAAAGAATTCAAAACACATCATACTCTCTCTCTTCTGGAAGGGACCAAAGCACATTAATCAAGGTACCTGATTTTAACTATGGATGAATGAATGCGGTTCTTAGGAATTCTCCCACACCAAAGATGCATAATTGAGAGTTCATGAGAGTTGTACAGAAGTTCCTAATGTTCTGTTGTTGTTTATATTAATAGAAAGATAATAATGCAAATATATTATGGAAAATGGAAAGAAACCAAAAGGAAGAGAAGAAACAAAGGGGAGATAGGGATGGTAATAAAAAACAGAAAACAGTAGAAAGAAATAAGTGAACACAGATTATAGAGGAAAAAGAAAGAAAAAGTAGGAAAGGGAATGGGAATACAAGGGAAAGAAAAGGAAAAAGGAGATATTAAACCAATCAGAAAAGTCATCAAAGCAGGAAGTTAGTGGTAAAGCCACTTGGAGAGAACATGGGAGAGGGTGCGCGTGAAGGGCAGTGATCAGGAAGGGCAGCGCATCAGCAGGTAAAGGCTCCCTTGCCTAGAACTGCGTTGTCATTTTGTTTTATTTTACTCAGTGGATGGGGAATTCTTGAAGAAATAAGCACAAAGGGCATCAAAGAGAGGCAGAGAAGAGTGCCTCTTAACCCCCTATCGGCCTCATTTCTTTAAGGAGTTACCCAAGTGTGACCTTAGTATGACTTGAGAACCTCTAACGTGTGAAGAAAATAGTGCCGTGCTCCAGTAATCATTGACAACTTTCTGTCGCCTAGAGAACCCGCACGAACCTTAAGATGCGGTAGCTCGTGGTAATTCCAAAATCCGAGTTGGAGAGTAACAGTACAAAGAGTTGAGTTTGTTACTTCCTTCACACAAGGCCTCTTCTCCAAAAATCGTACATTGTATAAATAAGAAAGCTGATACCCAGACAATTGTGAGTAATATGGGATAACAAATGGTGTTTGTTTTATCAGAGTGCACCTCGCCTGATTTTTCATTTGTGATATTTGAGTAATTGCTTTTATTTTTTAAAGACTATCCACCTGAATGCCTTGGTGGACACCACACCCAACAATAACTTCAGGAGAGCTGCTACTCATAGGCAAAGGAGGGACATCGGATGCTTTCACTAAGCCAAGTCCACATAATAGAAACCCGATCTAGTGATACTGTGCACAGATGTGAACAGCAGAAAAAGAAGTGTTTGTCACTTTTGAGATCTAAAGCATTAGCTGGAGTTGGATTCTGTGTGCATTTAATTCCAGTCAATTCAATACCTTTTAGCTATCTTCTGACACATAACTAGGAACTACACTGAGCTTAGGGCTGAGGCTGGTAACCGGAAGATACTATCAGACTCTGAATTTGCACACACAATTACTTTAAAAAGCAAACCAAATGCCACTGAGTAAAGCTGTGCTGTTCCCTCTTTGTTCCCTAACACATTTTCAATTTTATTCAAAACAAATACAATCAGTCAAAAGAAGCATTTTGAAGGGGACTGCTTGCTGCAGTAAGTTCTGTAAACATTTTAGTTCACAGAGGAAGTGGACCAGTTCTCTTGATCAATTTGTTTAGAAAAATAAAATTACATGCTTTTCCTTATGGTTAAGAAAATAAAATTCAGGGTTGGAAACTTTGTTACACCTTTAGTTTACACGTGACATTAATCAAAAGATCAAACTTCTCAGGAGATTCCCCCCAAATAGAAATGTTTGGTCCATGTTAATTCTGAATAAATCTATTGGTGTAGAGAATAGAGTAACACTTTCAAGAAAAATAATAATTTAATTCACTCATGCTAAACCCGAGCTCTCTGAAAGGGTTGCTGTTCATTCGTTCTGCAGCAGAATGTCAGAGAGATGGGCTGGCACTAAAAACGAACATACTATATAACAGTCTCTCATGCATTGTCAAAAACAATATGGAGAGACTGATGAGGGTTCTTCTACAGAGTTTTAACGAATCTTCTTCGCTCCTGATGCAGTACTATTACCACTTAGCTTTAAAGCAATTGGTCTTGTCTTTCTACTGGAATGATAGTCTCCTGCCTGATTCTGCCAAAATATGGAACAATAAAGAATGACAATTCCAAGCTAGAAGCTAGTGATGAGCTAAATTTGTACTCAGCTAAAAATATGAAATGGAAAGAAAGCAGAGTATAAGCTTAGTTTTATAGCTTGAAGTACTTAGTAGTTTGATTATCTAAAATATGTAGTGTATAAATATTAAAAAGTTCTTAATTTTAGGTTCAGGTCCATTCCTTAGTTCAGTTTTTGCCTTGTGAATTATATAGTACTCGAAGTAATTCCAACTATTATCAAAAAGCAAATACTGTTCATAAACAGAAACGTGGAATTGAGTTTCATTGTTTCAGGATTATGTACACTAATAACCAGGGTGACTAAGAAACTTTAAACAGTGAACAGCATTCAGTAGGTACTGGTAAACATTATCATTATGTTTACTTTCTCAATATAAATTTATCTCTTTAGAATTCCATTTATAATTTAAAATTTTGATACTTTTATATACATGTAATTTTATCAAGAATTGCTCACAATCTCTTTTACAATATATATGCACTTTAAATATGATATTTTAAATTGATTTCCAGGCAAACAGAAAACATTTATCCTGTCTTTGAACCAAGGAAACATTCCCTAGTATCTCTTTTCTTAAACTCCCTAAAAGTTACGCACAACACTTCCCATTATCAATTATTTCTATTGCTTTCATAGACACTAAACTGCAGCAAATAATACCACATTTTTTATAATATTTCTATTTTAGATCCAAATACATTATAGGTTTCTGAACTGCAGAATCGGTTCTCTAGTTTGTTTTCAATGCACTATGACCAAGTGGCTGAGTTTACTCATTATAACACACAGAAAGGATGGGATCATTGGACAAAGGAAAATGAATATCAGAAGTTAAAAATTGCTAACTTAGGGCCAGGGCTATAGCTCAGTGGCACAAATGCCTGCCTGGCAAGCACAAGGTCCCGAGTTTGAAACCCAGTACCAAAATAAACAAACAAAACAAAAAACAAAACAAAACCCACAAAAATTGTTAACAAACTTTTAACTTAAATTTCTTTTGATAATGTAAGACATATGTATAATAAAAAAATGATAAATAAGAGGTGCCTATCTTTAAGTAACTTATTTTATGGAGTAAAAACTAGACCTTTGTTCCACATAGCTCAAACTAAAATCTAGCTTCCTACAGTTATAAATGTGGCCTAAACAAACAAATAAACTAACTGTAGTGTCATCAGACAGCTTTCCTGCAGAGAATAAGAGATAACAGATATTCTCATACTGGATTAGATTTTTTGAGTTAACTGGAAGCACAGTCATGGCATCATGTCCTCAAGAGGATGTTGTTATTAGACTCACCGTTTTGATGCTGCTTTAAAATAACCTCTTGATGTTGTTTAAGAAGCAAGTAAATTATTCAGCCACAAATATGGGTTAGTAACCAAATTTGGGTCGCTAACTACAATACAATACATCTTCTAGTAATATTACTTATTTTTAGGACATGTGCTTAAAACATTAATCTACAAGGTGTTGATAAGTTTCATCATTTCACCACCATGGACAGACATGATATTTTTGTGTTAAGAACACCTGGGTAAATGAGTATTTCTTATCATATGAATTAAAAAGTATTACCTACCCTGATATGACTTTCAATAAACCAAATATTAATGTGCTACTTATAAAATAGGAATGCCAAGAACACTGGAAATCTTCATTATCACAGCAATAAAAGGCTAAAATTATGGTAAACTAATATGTTTTCAGGCAATAATGATGTACATGATAATATATATACCAAAATCAAATACTTTCAATGGTCTATAGTTCTCTGAAAATTATATGCATATATATGCATATATGGTCATATACACTATAGTATGTTATCTTTGATTCTTACGAAAGCATGGAACAATTTTAACACACAAATCAAAATTCTCTGATGTAGTGTTGTTTTCTATTTTGACTAAGAGTATTATAATTGAAAATAATAAGAGAAATATTCATCCGTGTTATATACTTTCAATTTTAATTAAGTAAATTGTTGAACTAAACTATAATACATCTTAAGTTTTGTCACAGATATTATACATATTCTACAAAGTTATTTTGCATGCCCAGCTAGCAAACTGAACAGGAATGGGTCAATAACCTTAAATCCTGAAAGCCAACTCATCAAGCCAACTCATCTTGGTAGATTTCACTTTCTTCACATTGCCAGAATGAATTCTGCACTGTCTGATGATTTGCCTGAGGCCACTCCACTAAGAGGTACCTGAATTAAAGTTCTAAATGCAACTGGAAAAAAGGGTAAAAAAAGGAGTTGGGGATATAGCTCAGTGGCATAAGCACTTGCCTGGCAAGTGCAAGATCCTGAGTTCCATTCCCAGTACTGCAAAAATAAATAAATTAATTAATTAATAAATACAACTGGCTCCAGAGCAGGAGATTCTTGTGCTACACTGCACTGCCCCCTACTGTCACCATCCTCTGGACGTCTCTATGAATGTTGAAAGAAGGTGACAGAAAGTCCCATTGCTGTGTACCTCAGGGGTAACCAGAACATCAGGTAACACATATTTCTTTCATTTTGTGCATTTCTGAAAATATCCATGAAGGCCTTCCAGGTTTTGATTTTAGGGTACATATAAACCACAGTGAGTGGATTAATCTGCAAATATGGGAAGTCACATTTACATTAAAGAAATGAAAAATTCTCTTCTGATATTAGATTGTTAGTAACTGTGGTCAAAAAGAACTCCAAATGCTGGTGTTTTAATGGATGTGAGTATTTTTTCTCATTAATACAACAGATGAAAGCAAATATTTCTGGTTCATGTGTTGTATAGTGTCTTGGTTACTTTTCTCTCCTTGCTGAGACAAAATAACCAATGCCCAAGATGAAGGAAGGAAAGGTTTATTTAGCTTACAGTTTGTGGAGGTTTCAGTCCATACTTGGCTGGTTCTGAGGCACAGTCAGAGGGCTACAGTTCATGGCAGCAGAGCACAGGAAAAACAACTAGAGCAAAAGGGAGGAAAGACTGCAAGCAGCCTCTTTCCTTCCCTTACATTGTAAACCGCCTACCCCCACCCAGGGTCATGTACCTCTCACACAGTGTCCACGCCCTCCTCTTCCACAGGCTCAGGATGTGTACAAAGTAAGCACCCTGGCTTCCTGCTGAGTCAGTCAAACCTCTAGACTACCCAAGCTGACACAATGTATCAACCATTACCTATAGCTTCTTGCAAAACTACAAAGAGGTAGATTCCTTCCATCTTGTGGTAACATCCCTTGGGAACTTCTGCTTCTCTCTGTCTCACTAGCTGAATGGAGTAATAGATGATCGAATCCCTAGAAACCTTGCCTGGAAATGTGGTGTGCTCACATTCTGTTAATATAAAACAGTCTTTTGACCACATCTGAATACCAGGTATTGAAAAATGATATCCTAGTTAGGGCAGCCACTTCTTAGTATGAGTTCAATGATATGGAAAAAAGAATCACAGATTCTCAATCTCTGATGTTAACATTAACATAGACACATTATCTAATGCAAGCCCCTGGTTAAACATCCCTCACGGCATTTTAATTTTTTTCCTCTGGTACTGAATCCAGTTCCAGGTCACATATCATCATCATATAACCATAAAATTGAAGTCACTTTTGAAATATGGAAATTATTTTGTTCTGAGAAATTTTCCTTCTGAACAGAGACACTGGCAGGCTTCTTCTTTCTTGGGATGTAATATAAGCAAATGGGATAATTTTGCGTGGAAAAATAAACACAATTAAGAAGCATCTACTTTGTACACAATTGGAAGGTTATCAAAGAACCACAATTTCACTTAGTGGCTATTGCCAGGCAAATAGATTCATTAATACATGAACCATTAGTGATTGAATAAGTGTGTCGGTAAGTAATTTCAACATTTGGATGCTGAAGGTCATTAAGTATTGTTCATACAATGGAGAAGATTAATGTCTACAGGTGGGAGACTAGTAAACCCACAAATATGCTGCTTACACTATTTCATGGTGATTTTTCATAATGGAGCAAGAAAGCACTAGACCGCAGAGATCTCAATCACCTTGAAACAAGTTACTTTAAAGAAAATATTGGCCACAGCAACTACTTCTGGTCAAATTGCTTATTATCTTCATAAAGCAACCCTCTATGTGTCATTTTTTATGTTTCCTATTACCCCTGAGCACAGTCCTGAATGCTATATCACATTTCAACAAATCATTTTCCCTAAACTGAAATCAGTGCTTCCTCCCATACCATCTTGTTAAAACTGCACATGCAGCACACACAACAGCAAGATGCTCTGGTTCATAGCTTCTGCTCTGCTTTTTATTGTATTGTGTTGATGAGCTTTACCCAAGACTTTCTTCTAATACACCTAACAGGAGTCCAAAGTTTGCATATTAGAAAATGACAGCAAAGTAATAGTTTTAAAGGTATTGCACAACATGTGATTGAGAAATACAGTGAACTGTTAAACTTAAAAGATTTTTACACCAAAAGAAACATTGCTGCAAATGCCCTCAAAATATTCTCTCTTCCTTCAAACACACCCTATGGTTCTTGCCACTGTTTTGTTGTTGTTGCTACTTTCTGAAACAGTTCTGGAAGTTCTCTTTCATGAATGCCTTTAGCTGTACAGAAGATTTAAAATTTAGTTTTTTAAAAAACAGCAAGTGAAGAAGGCCCTGGCAAGATGCACGGCCTGCCTACCATCACCGTGGGAGCAAGCAGGCTTGTGCTGCTCACAAAGTGCACCTGTTCAAAGCATGGACACAACAAGTCACAAACCCCAAGTCAGCTCTACAGTTTGCATCCTTGTGGTATGGGGTGGCAGAGGTAAAGACCAACCAACTGGTGTGATCTTGGATGAGCACAAGGCCCAGGAATAGAAAGGAGGAGCCAGACCCTGGGACTACGGATGTTAAGTGTAATAGTGCCCTTTAGCCTGTGCTCCACAACCGAGACCCAAGAGAGACCACAGGGCTGACTGTGTTTCTCACCCATGAATGGTGGCAAGGAAAGACCTTGGCTTGCACTGTCATCATAGCATAGGATGCATGGACAGGGGACACCTGGGTGCAGGAATGGACCCTTGGGTAAAGGGAGAGTACCAGCAACACCCATAGGGCGTAAAGGTAGGCAGAGAAAATCATGAGTGGTTGGGTCACATGACTGTAGATCTTGGAAAGAAGCCACTCATTCAAAAACACTTTTTTTTTTTGGAATAAGTCTTTTTTCTTTAGTTTATTTTTATCTTTCTTTCATGAGCACTTTTGGGATGTGTGGTTTTTTTCCACTTATAGCCCTTTCTCCATTTCCTTTCTCTTTTCTTCTAATTTTTCCTTCCTTTAAATCTTCATTTTATTTACTGTATTTTGCTCTGTTTATCCTTTTCTTTTTCATTATTTCCTGTGACTGTTCTCTAACACTGTTGATTTCCTTGCACCGTTCAACAAAGACTCTGTATCTCCGTTTACCTCACCCTTATCTCTCTGATGAATTTCTCAAACTTTGCTGTTTTCTTTCCAACCCTCATTGCTTTTATTAGTATAACTACTAAAATTTAGAAGTCTCTATATAGCTAGTTAGTCTTAAAACACTACTATTAAATACGTTCTATTGTTAATAGAAGTAAACTTGTTTCCCTTAGCATTTACTTTAGGTCAATAGTATGTACTTATTTTTTCTTTGTGTTTATACCATAATTGTAGATCGCCACTCTCTAACTATAGACATTATTGATCCTAAGAATGTTCAAATATTTGATTTGTATTTGATTCTATACTTTTAATTTTATTACCATAGCCAAGGTGACATAGCTTTTGCTATCAATTGGCTTTATTGAGATTGTAATATGTGGATAACCTTGGGGTCATTAAAAATACTGTGGCCTATTCCTGGGGAACTGTCAACTGAGCTATACATACTGCACCTTTCCATCCCAACAGGACAGAAGTGGTTGGGTCCTGGAAGAGAGACAAAAGCCAGTAGTTAGCCAGGACCAAAAGACAACACAGAATATCAGACATTAAATTAAGAGGTATTACAAACAGTGCTTTTTATTACAATAAACTCACAAGCCTCAACATAAAAACAAATGAGAAAATACAAGAAAACAAAAACATGAGAAGACAAGTCAAAAATGTACCCAAAAAACCCTGAACTTTCCCAAGTCCAGTCTATGACCGCTTAAAGTGGAGGACACCAAGAAAAATCATACACTTGAAGTATTCAAAAATGATACCTAGGTAGATGACAATATGTATAACAAAGGCATTTGGAGAGCTTACAAAAGATCTAAATAAACAAATATCGGTCCAAATAAAACAATCAGCAAATTTATAGGAGATATAAATAAAATGCAAGCAGAACTAAATAGAATGAAGCAAAACATACACAACCAGCATGTAAAAGACTTAAAAGTCCATAAAACGTTTCAGATAGAAATTCAGGAGTTTTCTTTTGAAAGTACAGACAGCAGAAGTTGTTAGCGTAAGAAGGGAGTGTTGGAACTAAAGCATGGAGCTGTTTTCAGTGACCAAGAAATGAGAGATACCTTAAAAACAACAGGAGAACATGAAACGGGGATGCAAAAGCTCCCCGGCGCAGCTCTCCGGCGACTCCCGACAGAGATCCGCTTTTTGGCGGCGGCAACGCCCAGCAGTCCCACATTTCGCGCGCATCGGGCGGGCCGCGCAGAAAGCCCCAAAGGATAGACTGGCACCTTGGAACCTTCCTGCCTGCAGGGACTCCAAAAACTGGTGAGATATCGGCGCTCGCGACCAGATCACCGAGTGGGGTAGAAGATCCATCCCTATACCTGCAGGGAACCCTGGGAGAGCGGGGGAGCGGTCTTACACACCTCACCCAGGTCACTAGGTAGGGAGTATCTAACCAATATCTGTACAGCCTTTTAAGCGGAACTCTCAGCAGAAAGCTTAAGGGATATTCCCCCAAAGAAAAGTCATTGGAGCAACCTCTGCAGCAGACCTTT
>PVLD010023932.1:0-26460 GCA_004027595.1 Dinomys branickii | reverse complement strand
ATTCCTTATTGCATGAATTTGAGATCTTTCCCTTCTTTTTTTGATAAGGTTGGCTAGGGGTTTATCAATTTTATTTATTCTTTCGAAGAACCAACTCTTTGATTCACTAATTTTTTGTAGAGTTTTCTTCATCTCAATTGCATTAATTTCTGCCCTGAGTTTTATAATCTCCTCCCTTCTTTGGGCTCTTGGTTTGGCTCGTTGCTCTTTTTCTAAGAGTTTGAGGTGTATCATTAGGTTATTTATTTGCTCTCTTTCTATTTTCTTTGTATATGATTTCATTGCTATAAATTTCCCTCTGAGGACTGCTTTCATTGCATCCCACAGATTCCGATAGGTTGTACTTGTGTTTTCATTTATTTGCGGGTAATTTTTAATTTCTTCTTTAACTTCTTGTGTGACCCATTGGTTATTCAGTAGGTTGTTGTCTAATTTCCACGTGTTTATGTGGTTTTTGGAGTTCTCTTTGTCATTAATTTCCAATTTTATTGCACTGTGGTCCGATAATACGCATGGGATAATTTGAATTCTTTTGCATTTAGGTAGATATGCTCTATGGGCTAGAATGTGGTCTATTTTGGAGAAAGACCCATGTGCAGCTCAGAAAAATGTGTATCCTGATGTTGTGGGGTGGAACACTCTGTATACATCTACTAAGTCCATTTGTTCATACTTTTGGTTCAGGTTTGTTATTTCTTTGCTGAGTTTCTGTCCGGTTGACCTGTCTCTTTGCGTCAGAGGGGTGTTTAGGTCCCCTATTACAATAGTGTTATTAGTTATTTGATTTTTTACGTCTGTCAAGATTTGACTTGTAAAGTTAGGTGCTCCATTGTTTGGTGCATAAATGTTTAGGATTGTTACCTCTTCCTCTTGCAGCTTTCCCCTAACTAGTACGTAGTGGCCTTCTTTATCTCTTTTGGTTGTTTTTGGTTTGAAGTTTACATTGTTTGCAAACATAATAGCTACCCCTGCTTTTTTCTGGGGACCTGTTGCATGGAGAATTGTTTTCCAACCTTTAACTTTCAACCTGTGGATTTCTTTTTGAGTAAAATGTGTTTCCTGTATACAGCATATCGTTGGATTGTGTTCCTTAATCCAGTCTTCCAATCCTTTCCTTTTGACTTTTGAGTTGAGGCCATTTACATTAATGGTTATCATGGTTATATGTTGGCTTTTTCTAGTCATGTTATTTATGCGAAGTTTTCCTTCTTTTGCTGACTGTTTAATTATTTGTTCTGTTTAGGGAGTTATTTCTATAGCTGTTCTTGGGATTGTGGTCTCTTTTTTCTCTGTCTAGAATATCTTTTAGTGCTTTTTGCAATGCTGGTTTGGCACTCATGAAATTCTTCAGTTGTTCTTTGTCGTGGAAATATTTTATTTCTCCATTGAATTTGAGGGATAATTTTGCAGGATACATCAATCTGGGTTGGAATTTGTTTTGTCTCAGAATCTGTAGTATCTCGCTCCAAGCTCTTCTTGATTTCATGGTTCCCGTTGAGAAGTCTGCTGTGATTCTGATGGGCTTTCCTTTATAGGTGATCTGTTTCATTTCTCTAGCGGCTTTTAATATTGTGTTCTTTTGCTGGATATCTGGGATCTTGACTATTATATGCCTGTGTGTTTTTTTCTTTGGGTTGTGGATCATTGGGGTTCTATATGCCTCAATTAACTGGACTTCAGTATCTTTTACCTTGTTTGGGAAATTTTCTGCTATTATTTCAGCAAATATTCTTTTAATGTTGTTTGTGAGATCTCCTGCTATTTCACACACTCCTATAATTCGAATATTGTTACGTTTTGCCTCATCTTGCAGCTGTTGTATTGACTTTTCTTGTGTCTTTGATGATATCATGAGATTCTTCCTTTCATGCTCATAAGCTGCCATGCTGTCTTCAAGTTCTGAAATTCTATCTTCAGTTTCATTTCAACAGTTTTGCATGCTTTCAGTGTAAGTTTTCAAATCCTGGCATTCTCTTTGGACCTGTTTCATTCTTGGTAATTCATTCCTAAATTGCTCTTGTAACGTTTCCATTTGTTTCCTATTTTCTTCTAGTCTTTTGTCTATTTCTTCTCTATGTGTACGGAACTTTTCTTCCATCATTGTTTTCAGCTCATTTTTTGTCTGAGAGATCATTGCGGGTATGTGGCTTATTTCTGCTTTAAGCTCTTTTATGTCCTGTTGGAGTTGTTTCATTTGAGATGCAATCGTTTCATAACTTGCAGGTATGTGGCTTCCTGATTCCCCTGTATCCTCGCATTCAAAACTTGTTCTGGGTGGGGTTGAGTTTTGAGACTGCGTTTTGTTCCTCTGTTTTCCCATTTTTGGGTATCAGATTCAAAATGTGGAGCTATAAATTGCCCAGGCAGTTCAGCAGGCAAAGGTCTGCTGCAGAGGCTGCTCCAATGATTCCTTCTCTTTGGGAGAATGTCCCTTAAGCTGTCTGCTGAGATTTCCACTTCTACTCCCTACCCTGAGACCTGCCTGGGGCGCAGAAACAGCTCGCCGCCCCAGACACCTTGCAGGCAGGCCACTCAGGTGTTCCTCCCTGGGTGGAGCTCCTTCCCCCATCACAAATCCCGTCGGGGTGCCTAGCTAGCTCTTCCTACCCGGGGGATCCTGCAGTCAGTAAAGCTGCTTGGATGTCACTCACTGGGCAGAGCTTCTTCCCGACTCAGGAAAAACCGGTCAGGGCGCCCACTCAACTCACCCTGTGATCATGCAGACAGGAATGCCGTTCAGATGTATCTCCCTGGATCGAGCTTCTTCCCTACTCAGAAATCCTGCTAACTGCAGCTGCCACAGCTCATGCGGCACTGGCTGCAGGGGCGGGGCTCTGAGCGGGATCCCGGACTGCTGCCCAGATTAGCGCAATCTGCCCCAGTAGCGCATTCTCTGAGTTTACTCTGCTCCGCCGCCTCCAACAAATCCTGGTTACAGCTGCCTCTGAGCCGATCGCGTTCAGGAGCTGGAAGGGTCCATCCCGCCGCAATTGCTCTCTCGGCTGTACGCAGATTTAGCCAAGCTGCGGCCCAAGCGCAGCGCCGACCCCTCGGGCGCCCAGCTCTCAGTATCCGCCCACTTCTCGCTGCGCAGCTTCCCTAGCCGGCCCTTTAATGCTCAGGCCACGGAGAGCAACCCGATTAGTTGCAATTTTGCATCCACGGACCGGGCACCCATGCACAAAGGATCGGTCTCTGGGAGAGTTTCCCTTTGCTGCTCACCTGGTCGCCATCTTCCCAGAAGTCCTCAGTTTTCATTTCTTTAGTTGAAATTTTCTAAGACACGAAGTTTTATACTGATTGTATATTTCAAATTCTTTGAGTATTAATGCCATTTATAAAATTTAAAATGTTCAGAAAAAACTATTACTTATAGTTATATTTTCTGGCTATATCTATCACCACTTCTCCCAATTTATTGTGAGCCTGTCCAAATGAAATCAATACTGGTAATATTTCCAACATTGATGTTTGCATCAGTTGATTTTGTATAAGTCATGGTGAGTTTCAGTCTTACACTGTAAACAGAAAAATAATACTCATAATCAGGCTCTGGGTATTTCAATGCTAAATAAAAGAAAACATATTCATGGAAGATAAATCTGTGTTTGCTGGCAGTGGCCTGTATTAACTTTTTATATGCACACTGATCAACATCTCAGAATAGCACAGTTCTGAAGTTTGTAAGCGGGGTAAGGTAAATGGGAAACTTGGCTAGCTGGTTTTTAGGGAAGGCCAAGAAAAGCATTATCATGATGAGTTCTCCACAGTAAAAGATGTGGTCTTGGCTTTGTAGTATCAGAAATCAGATATTACTGGCCCTTGGGGAGTGCAGACGTCGTCACTGATCGACTAAATTCACACGAGACTGATTTACAAACCAGAAGCATGCTTATCAATTCATAATAAGGAAATGCTTCTGTTTCATAAACAAGAGTGGTGTTCCACTCCTTGCCTGCTTCCTTATTTAACTAGTAGAAAGATAATTGCTAATCTAACTAGCGAGTGAAACATTTTAGCAAGCGTGGCAGTACAGCAGTGAGAGATGAACTACCCTGAGGTGTAAGGCAAAGCAAACTCCAACTAGGTCAAAATAAAACCTTCCTTCCCTAAAATGCACAAATTCTTATGTATGGCCCAGTTTACTCATGGCAATAAAACAAAACCTTTTACCTCCATGAAGATTGCCTAGCTTTCATTTTCTATGTCTACTGACAACCATTTCCTTCCAAAGAGTCCTTTTTGTGGTTGTGTCAGTGATACAAATTTAATTATTGTTAGTAACCAGTTAGGCTACGCTAAACCTGTCTTCATATGGGCCCTTACTATATCATCATGCTTGATTTTCTTCATAATGCTTCAATCGTCCTTTATTAATTTGTTTATCTCTTTGAACTTGACTGTAAAGTCCATAGAAGGACATGGATCTGCATCGCCAGCAATTAGAACAGCTCCTGGCACAGTGAAGACATGTAAACGTTTGTTGAGTAAACAAATGAAAGTTACTATTCCTAGGGTCTGTCTTACTCCATTAAAAGTAGATATGATTGATTTCCCTACCAGAGGGCAACTTCCTCTGCAAGCTCTTAAAGGTAATCTTCCTTTATTCCATGAACTATCTCCACTTGGCATTTACATGCTACAGTGCTTCATGAAAATATAATCGGAACTAAGATAGAACCGATGATGAAGTTGGACCTTACAAATCCATTTAGTTGACTTCAAGATGAAGAATCTAATTTGAGTCTTAAATACATAATTATTCTTAAAAGAGAATTGGTAACTGCCACAGCATTATAAATGGTTTCTTTAGACATTGTTAAAGGAAAGAAAGAAAAATAGACACATTCTCCCAAATCTTAAAAGGGACGTGACCACCTCCTCCAGGACAAGTGCTTTTGTGTGGGACACAAACTCCACAGCTTGACCAGTGTCTCATAAGCCTCAGTATGACAGGCACCATCGTTTTGAATTTCTCTCAGAGGGTTGCTTAGTGTGGTCATGAAGAAGAAGAAGGAGGAGGAGGAGGAGGAGGAGGAGGAGAAGGAAGAGGAGGAAAGGGAGGAGGAAGGGGAGGATGAAGGGCAGGAGAAGGAGGAGAAGAAATAAGATATGCTAAGGTAAGGAATAGTACTCAGAAGAAAGGAAGAGCACTGATGAATGTAAGAAGAGCGGAAAGGGTAAAATCTCTTCCTTGTCAAGCAAGGCAAACAGTGCAAACCCTAAGGATAACTGAACAGAATCGAGTGGTTGGAAGATGTCTTCGTTACTTTTTTCTCATTGCTGAGATAAAACACCCAACGCCCAAAATTATGGAAGGAAAGGTTTATTTAGCTCACAGTTCATGGAGGTTTCAGTCCATAATTAGCTGGCTCTGAGGCAGGGTGGCATAGCCGAGGGGCAAGATTTCATGGCAGAAGACAGCAAAAGCAACAAGAGCAAAAGGGGCAAAAAATGGGCAAAAGGAGAGGCAAGAGAGAGAGAAAAGACTTTTTCTGACCCTTGTATAGCATGTTGGCTACCTGCCTCAGGCAGGTGTAGCACTCATACCAACAATCCCAGCACTGGACCATGAATCCATTGCAAACCCTAGAGATCTGCTCCCGTGACCGTATGAGGCTTGGGGGGACATCTGGACACAAACTGTAACAAGGGGCAAAGTTGCAAAGACTGGAGTCTTTGTCTCAACCTGGGATCCAGATGATCACTGACTGAATTTATATTTACAAGAAGTTCCATTAAAGCAAGAAAGTCTGCCAGAGTAATTAAAATAATGGATCCCTCAACTGACAAATAATCAGAAAATCTCTAGTTCCCATGCCTGTAACCATAATTTAAAGATGATAGACATTGTAGAGATAAAATATCTAACTCATTCATCTGTTCACAGAAAGTATTTAATTAGTTCACATAATGGTAATTCTGAAAGGAATTACAGAAATGAATAATGGAAGTGAAATACATTAATCACAAAAATTCTAAGATTGATCAAATAAAAGACCATGAAAAGCTCAGGTTTCAAGGATACTTCAGAGAAAGATACACCATAAGCATATATACTGAATTATTGTTGCCTTTGACTTTCTAACACAAGTCCTGTAACTGTACGTGCTGTTTAGATAGCCTATTAGAAATTTAGCAACTGATATGAATGTCTTATTTCATAAGTAATTTTTGATTTATACAAATAAGATGTATGCTCTTATTTGTATAACATTCAAAGGGACAGACTGGGTCTTTGTGATGCTGTGTCTGCCTGTTCACCCGCCAGCTCATTGGTGCACTCCACAATTTTTTTGCATAGTTCCCTGGGCGGAAACATTTTGTTTTTCCTCTGCTATAAATAATGTCTTATGAGTTCTAGTCCTAAACTTATAGGAAAATTTCTCTGTAATATTTTACATTTATTATTTTATTTGTCAGCTATCAAACTATTTATGGCACACATGTTAAGGATTGAGTAAAACACAACTGTTGGCCAGTGCTTTATGTTTTGAGTGACAACCTAGTTGCTGTATAACTCATTAACAACATCTACTCTAGCTTTGGTTTTGTTGTACAAAGTTACCATCTCAGACTTCCATTTTTTTTTTTTTTGAGGTTTCCCTATCAATATTTCTATAACAGTGCAATGTTGCTATCAGCAGTACCAGTTTGTCTTTTTTAATTTTTTGCCAGATACAAGGTCAATGTTGGGACCTCATTGCCTGTTTCTTGAAGCTCAGTCCCAGCCAGCAGCATGGCAGCCGAGCTCACACTTAGTGGGAGGCAACTATGGGCAGGGCTTCGCAGAACTGTGGCTTTACTTCAAAGGCTGCATATCCGGGCTCCGGCTGGACCCCTTTGCATTGCTTAAAGCCAGTTGAGAGGGTAGAGCATTTCCCTAGCCAGCTCTGTGCATATCAGTATATGGAAGCAGGGTAAAGGTGAACCCAAATGGAGGCAAATTGTTCTTCTCTCAGGGGGAGGTGTCTGGGGTCTCAGTGGCCCTCCACATCTCCAAGGCCTTTTGTGCTGTAACTGGGGCTTTGGAGGCACGGGATTGTGGGGCTTTATACACATCTGTGTATTATTCCACTGATGAGTTTATAGGTAAATGTGATGTTGGAGGGAAATGGGTTGCTGGGGGCATGGCGTGGAGGGGTTTGCCTTCCTCTGTCCTCCCTTGATCCCTCCCTCTGCTTCCAGCTACTATGTCTTGAACTGTTTTTCCTCTGCCATGCCACCCTGCCTTATGGCCAGCTGACCATGGACTGAAACCTCTGCAAACTGTGAGCCAGAATCAACCTTTCTCCTCATACTTGTGGTTGTTTGGGCTGCTGTCCCATTTGACTGTTTAACTTATTTGGTACAGTGAGTGTATCATCTCCTTCATTTCCCTGGGGTTTTTTACTATAAGACCACACAAATATCCTTCTCTCTCTCTCTCTGTCAGTTCCTCTGTCTTCTTCACAGAAGCCTTATTCTCTGCTGTTTTTTCTCATGTGACACATTTTTTTGAGTAATCCTTCAGCCCATGTTCACAGATCTGATTAGAGTCCGAGTGATTCCTCACTCTCTATCTGTAGACTGCATCCATTCCAAAGGCTGAGACCCCTATATATAAGTGTTTCATGGGCCATGTACTCTTTTAAGCTCAGAAGACATCTCTCACCTAATATGCTAGAAACTAAGTTCCATCATGTTACTCCAAACTGTGTATGTCACCAAACTCAACAAAGATCACATAATCAACTGCAAAACTTGTCCTTCACTCTTTGCTTTTCTGCATCTTTCAAATTCATTCATTCAATTTTCTTTAATTTATACTGTAGTGGTTGATTGATTGTGTCAATGTGAGAAGTTCAGAAGCGTACCTAAACTGGCTCAGAAATTCTATACCCTAGGGTGCAGAGGAGCCGCCCTGGGGTGGCTTTCACCTAGGTGATATAAAAAGGGAATGAGGAAGGACAGAGGGGCTTCTATTCTACAGAGGAGCTCCAGTGTTTGCCTTTAGCTTGGATGCTGTCTCCTTGTTTCTGGTGCAGACTCTTTGGCTTCTGCCTTGGAACCTTCAGCCTTCTGGTGTAGACTCATCAGACTTCCATTGCAGACCCATCGGCCTCCTGATACAGACTTGCACTGGACACTGGTTGATACATTGTGTCAACTTGGGGAGTCTGGAGGTTTGGCTGAGTGACTCAGCAGGAAGCCAGGGAGCTTACTTTGTATACATTATGAGCCTGTGGAAGAGGAAGGCATGGAGATTGTGTGAGTGCTACAGGCCCCCTGGGTGGGGGTAGCCTGTTTACAATGTAAGAGAGGGAAAGAGGCTGCTTTCTCTCCATTCCTCCCTTTTTGCTGTTTTTTTTTCAGTTATTTGTTTTTTGCTGTATTCTGCCGCCATGAACGTTTGCCCTCTGCCATGTGCCACTCTGCCTCTGAGCCAGCCAAGTAGGGACTGAAATATCCACAAACTGTAAGCTATATAAACCTTTCCTAGCTTCATTTTGGGTGTTGGGTATTTTGTCTCAGCAACGAGAGAAAAGTAACCAAGACACTTGGAGGTTGTCTCCTGGTTTCTGGTGCAGACTCTTTGGCTTCTGCCTTGGATCCTTCAGCCTTCTGGTATAGACTCATCAGCCTTCCATCACAGACCCATTGGCCTCCAGATATGGACTTGCACGGGACACTGTAGTGAACTCCAGACCTCAGGCTGAATCCTTAAGTCTCCATCGTGCAGACGCCCTCTGCACACTTCCTCATCCAGCTGTGTGGCTGAACATCATAAGCCAATCTAGTACTTTCTTATACATTTGTATATCTGGTGTTATATCTGTTCCTCTAGTAAAACCCTGACTGATACATCTACTTTCTAACTACCTGTGCATTCTCTCCATGTTTCCCTACTTTTCTGCCTGCATTGTGGCCACAATTGTCTAACAGGTACCTGCTTCCTTCTTGCCACTCTCTAATCCATGCAGTAGGTACAGTGATTTTTCTATAAAAACAAATTGATAATCCTTAATCCCTGCAATGTGTCTCTAGGAATCCAAAGATAGAACCCAAATACTGCACATGGCTCACTCTCTTCTTCCACTACCTGACCCAGTATATCTCCCCCAGCTCAGATCAGATTCCTCTTCTCCGAGTCCTTACATGCCAGGCAGGCAGCTCCGTTTAGTTTGTGCTCTCTTTGCTTCCAGGCGTTTGCACATTCAGTTCCTTTAGCGAGGAACACCTTTTCCTTCTTTGTACTCATCCTTCAGGAGCCAGTTGGAAGTCACTTTCCCTCCAAAGGCTCCCGCAGCAGAGGTGGAAGTTACTCCTTTGTGATCTGCAGGTGTTTTGAACATCTCCTCACAGCAAGTTTATGTGCTGGTTGAAACTGGGATTGTATTTGCTGTCTTTCCCACTAACCCAAGCCCAAGGAAGGATGTCACAGTATTACTCCTCCCTGCACCTCCAGTTTGGCCCAATGCCCAGTTATTCAGTAGACACTCAATAAAAACTGCGGGCTCTTTAAAGATAAATATCGTAAAACATGACGATAAAACTTAACTGTAGTACTTACAGCCAAGTAAGGAAAGAGACCATGTATTTAAAATAATAGGGCCTGTCAGTCTTCATATTCTTCAAGGTAAAATCCACCAGAAAAATGATTGATTGTTGGAAAATCATCTTTGGGACAATACAAGTAATTTCCCTGGTGAAAAACTAAGAATTAGTTATTTATGTAACTAGAAATATTGTCCGTCAATAAATTCATGCAATATTATTAAATTATAATAAATATTCACAACTTGATAAAGGATATGCATTTAAAAATTACTAAATTGTCTTATAGTCTGCCACACCCACTTTAAAAACAAAAGCAAAGGAAGGAAAAATAAAAGCCTTCTGTTAGAAAAGTGAGTAGAGAAATAGAAGAGGAAACTCAATCAATAACTATGAAAAAAGATGTCAATTTTACTAATTGTTAAGTACATGCTAGTTAAAACAGGGTACAATTCATATTCAGCAGATCTGAAAAAATTTTAAACAATTGTCAGTACCAAATACTGCTGAAGACATCAAGGAGAGGAGTTCTTAGTGGCTTCTGATAGGAATGTCATCTGTGTCAAGAAAAAATAATTTTAACAAATTTATATGGATATAAAAGAATGGCCCTTGAACTAGGAGACCTTCTACAGAAGGCAGCAAGAAGCTTTCCTATAGCAGTTAAGGCATGGCTTATATAGCATAACATAGGAAATAATTTGATTTTTTTTGTAGTTGAGTAATATACATCATCATTCTTTTTTAGGGTAAGAACTCTTTAAACTGATTGTTTATAGCTGTTTTGTTTAATTTTGGTGAATTATACTAACAACAAGGTAAAGTATAGCTTTTGTGTTTTGTTTATGATTAGAGCTAGCAGTTCTGAAATTCAAGGTGACAGATTTTTGGCTGTGTGGTTATGGGTGGTTGGCATTGGGTTGTATATAAACATGGTTTCTATCTTTATTTCTTGTTCTAAGTTTGTAGACAGTGATTTGGTAATGTCTAATAAAGGCAGAAATTCACACATACTCCAGTAATGTCTCTTTTGCTATATTTTATAGACTTCCACCGAAGAACCAGGCATAGTGGCACAATGTCAATAATTCCAGTTACCTGGGAGACTGAAGCAGGAGAATCTCAGGTTCAAGGCCAACCTTGGCTAATGATATCAAAATGAAAAAGTGTCCCTGGGTTTTATCCCCACTACCAAAGGAGAAAGAAAGCTTCCACTCAAGTAAATAAGGTGTGTATGGCAGAATTGCTCCTAATAACAAAACACTGAAAACAACCAAAACTCGTGCTAGTATGGGAATGAATAAATAAATTATACTGATTTCTAAAAATATATACATTAAACCTATAGTATGTATATTAATGTAGATCTCAAATTTATAATACTGAATGAAACAGGAAAGATACGTAAAATATATCATTTATTTGAAATAAATCAAACTCACTTCAAATTTTTTAAAGGAAGAAAAGAATAGTCTGTGTATTTAAAATTCTACAGTAAAACTAACAAAATGTTAATTTTTTAAAAATCCATGTAGCAATGCTTAAGTATTTGATATTTAAAGTTTTAAACTTTTAGTTTAATAAATCATGACAGGATAGGACTACAGTAACATATCCCATTTAAAATTTTTAATAAAGGGAAATTTTAGTAAAATAATAAGGGCTTATAGTCATTGAGTACATACCATGTTCCAGGCCTTGTTCTAAGCACCTTACCTGTCAGTGCTTTGCTAACAAATTCTTTTGTTATTATGCTTTTATTTTCTCTATTTCGCAGATGAAGGAACTAAAGCAGTTACTCATTCAGCAACGGATAAAGGAAGAATCCAAACAAAATAATGTGGCACTAGCACCCCTCCTAATTTAACTGAATGATAATTTAGGTAAAGTACTAAAAAACATGTCAAGGAAATTGACTTGTTCTCTTGTTTGTAACCAAAATTAGCATTGCATTGTTCAGGAGCCAGCTCCTAAGGGTTCTCCAATCCAGCAGTGTGGCCCCCTTATCATTGCATTATGTGATGACTCCAAGGACCTGTTTCCACCTGCCTTCAGCACAGCAAATACCAATAAATCCTTGAGCCACTTGAGAGCATCTGTGGCAGGCAGAAGGGAGATGTGGGAGAGAAGGATGTGTGGGAAATACCAGCATTTGACTGTCAAGCATCCTAAGGTCGGTAGTTCAGGGAGTGCTGTAAGCAAGGACGGCTGCTCAAGAAACTGACAGGGCAGTCTCAGTGCCACGCCCTCCTGGCAAGAGGCTTATTCCCTACCCGTAAAGTGCTGTTACAATAAACCTCTGTAGGAAAATCCACGTTTTCTACTCTGATAAAACAGGGGATTTAGGTCGCTAAAGCACAAGAATGAAAACCATTCTCACTTCCCATTATAAAATAGATTTTCTTTCTCTTTTTCACAGTGATAAACAAATGAAAAATACATTTAGCTCAGATCTAGCACTGTGTGCTTTATGACTCAAACAAAATCAGATTTAGTATTTTGTCACGTATTGATCTGTGTGGAACTCCTTCGAGCTATCTGTGGCTTAGTTCTGCTCTATATGAATAATTAAATTTTAATAAAATAATGTTCATGTTCCAAGTAAATAGTAATATGTTCGGTTGTAGCTATTGATTGGTTTAAGCCTTCTCAGGGTATCTTTGAAGATGACATTTAAAATTTATTATCAGAAAAAAAATTTTCCCTGGACTTATGCCTCTTACACAGTAGCATATAATTACTGCATAACAAATGACCAAACAGTAAAATTGAATACAACCTTCAAAAGAGCTGAAACAACCAGAATATAAAAATCTGGTTTAGTTATTTCAGCCCTTCAGCAATCTCAACTACTGCTCAATGCTCAGCACAAAAATAGTCCTTTATTTTCCAAAACACTGGGTGCCTTTTTTACCATCTACTCAAAATACAAATTTTTAGCTTGTTAATCGTGTTTCAAAAAATTACTTTTAATTAAATTCCACTGCAAAATGTTCTACTTTTTTCTTTAGATTTCTAGGAGCTATAATGATAAACAATAAATGCATCAGAACTGAGAATATTATTGGCATAAAAACAATGATTTTAAGCATGGTTGCATTTGAAGAAGGAAGCCACTTTTGCAAAAATAACTACCAATTAATTAATTAGCAATTAACTGATAAGTGATAGCATAAACCAGTGATGGCGACCCTTTTAGAGCTTTCAGTGGTACAAACAGCCCGCTGTAACACCCATGCCATAGGTTCACCACCACTGGCACAAACCATTTTTTAAAATGATCAACTTTTCAGACAGACTTTGTGTCTAGGCTTGGATATTGCGTAACGCCCATCAATGTTACATATCATTTTCTTTGTGAGACTCTTACTTTCAAAGAGGATAAACACATGCAAATGTAGATGATTTTGTGCTTTGATACTAGTATCTCCAAACCAATCCTAGGACCTCTGACACAAGTATTCCTGTGTACAGAGCATCTCCATCTTAGATCAATTAATACTGTTTCTTCAAGAAGGATTGAATTTCAGGTATGCAAAGGTCATTACAAAGAATGCTTGCTGCTGTCAGGGATTTACAAGGGGAAACAATACAGGACACATAATTTATTGAATTATTTTATAATAGTCATCCAAAGAGTCATGTTCTAAAAGAGTACAAGAAATCTGTCCACACACTAAAGACCAAAGAATCCAGATGAGGGCCTTGATCCCACAGTAATGTCCTACATGAGTCCAGCTGAATATCTAGAACCCATAACAATGCCCCCAATGAATCCAACTGGAAGACAAGAGCCTGTGACAATGTCTCATGCTGGGCTGTTTCACAGATCTGCACTGGGAAGGCCCAAAGGTCAGTGGTGGAAGCTAGAAAGTCTGTGCCAGTGGGGTAAAGGGTCTATGCTAGCAGGCTGAGGGATCTGCACTGCAGCCAGCACGTAATGCACAAAGCAAGAGCCAGAGCTCCCCAAAAAGTACCACAGCCATCCTTAGCAACAGTGAGGTCCCAAGCTCCTCTGATGATAACAGCCAAGCTCCCATCAGGAAAGCCAATGGAACAAGCTTCCCCAGGAGACTGAGCAGTGCACCATCTTCCGCTTCAGAGCCAGAAAGCGATGCTCAGAGTGAGGACCAGAGCTCCCCCAAAGTGAACCATAGCCCTTCTCAGTGAGAGTAAGGTCCCAAGCTCCTTCAACAATAAGAACAGCCAAATACATCAGGAAAGCCAGCATGACAAACTCCTCCAGGAAAATCAACAGCTCCCTACAGCTTCCCAACAGCCTCTAAACTTCTTCCTCTCCAGTACTTCCTCTTATGCTGCCAGCAATAATCCTTAGGTGGGCGTTCCACATCCAATACCATGTTGGTTCATTTCTGCTGGGCGTTACAAGTTGACCACCAGTTGTCAATCCACCACAATGCTAAATCAAATTAATTGTATCATTGTCCAGCATGGTATTGTTGCCATCGATAGCACTGTTGCAATAATAAATAAAATCTATGAAGACATTTGTGCATTCTAAAGTTATCATGGTATTCTAGTTTTTATGCATACTTTATCTTACATACCAACATTTTTACTGGCCCTGCTGGCCACAAATTCAAGATCTTTCTGCCTCAGCCTCTTGAGTATTGGGATCAGAGGTGTTTAACTGATCTTTGAGAACTAGATTTTAGTTTGTATATGTGATGGATTATTATGTTATAATAATCACCACCAATGAATCACTCCTTCTAAGTTCCTATGTCTTTGCAATATCATGTTGCAATTTCTCCTCTCAAGCAATGGAGCCTACTGGGGCCACATGTGTAGCTTAGTGGTAGAGTTTGGGGCCCTGAGTTTGATCCTCAGTACTAAAAAAGGAAAAGATGAAGCCTACATATTTATCTCTCCTTGATGACAGTCTAATCTCATGGATTGCTTTGACCAGTCGAATGTGGAGGAACTGACTTTGCATGAGTTCTAAGGCCTTGGTCTTTCAAGGCTTTTCTGCATCCACTCTTCCTTTCTCAGAATCAGCCATCCTATTAAGAGATCCAGGCTATCTGGTGGAGGAGAGATAATAGGTCACTTATCTGGGAGTGCCAGCCCCAACGCTCTGATTACGGAAGGCCCTCTTGGACCCTCCCACCCAGCTTACCCCAACCAGCCCACTGCTAGAAGGAATCGCATAAGAGACCCTAGCTGACACCAAATGAAACAGTTTCTGCAGAACTCAACCTGTGTCTTGACCCTCAGAACCACAGCAATAAGAATGAGTGTTCTCTGAGCCCACTCTAGCTCCTTATGCAGTGGATAACCGAGGCAGCATGATTTCAGAAATGTAACATGGTCAGCAGAGATCAGTGATTGGCATCATCCTTTTTCTTCTTTTCTCAAACAAGGACTTCTGTTATATTAAGCATAAATGCACACAATTCATCATGATTTAGACAAAATGGTTTGTTAGGACATAGTGAATTATTAATTTTAAAAGTAATGGTTTCTTAGTAATAAAAATATTGTAAAAATAGAACATCATGAAGTTTTAAAACTCATCTAAGGACTTAGTGTGGATGATAAATGTGTTTTTAATCCAATAAGATTGTAGAAAATTTTATAGTGTCTCACAATGTTAGCTTATGATAAATGTATGTTTAACTTAAATTAATCCTTTATAGAATTTCATATGCTCTGTGTATATATTTAACATAATTATGTAAAGAAGTCTTGTGTTCTATATTTAATCCTAATAGAAAGGAGTTTAAGTCATGACATGGAAAATAATTAAATAAATAAATTTTGTAATAGTTCACTTTAGTATAAATTCTGCTTACCTATACTGGATGGAACTGGCTCTAATTTTCATTTGTAGTATATGTATATTAGCCGATCATGTTTTGTAAAAAATACTCATTGCAGTCAACAACTGGGATTTCATCTTATTGAAAGATTTCTGCACATCAAAGGAAAGGAAATCACCAACTGGGTGAAAAAAAAACCCATGAATTGGCTAAAAAGTTTAGCCAAATGTTCCTCAGACAAAGGACACCTGCCTAGAACATATAAAGAATTAACAAAATCAGGTCCCCCCAATTCAAAGACCTAGTACAAAATGGGCATCTGAGATGAATATATACTTCTCAATGTATATGGATTCTAGATGAAAGAGTTAAGCACATTTGGGAATCTATATGGTCACCATCCATATCCATGAGGGCCTGAAGATACCAAAATTGGCAGATTTTCAAGATTTTTAAGGTATAGCATTTTCACACAAGCTAAGCACATCCTCCAATACACTGTATTAGGTACTCTATTACTTATAATACCTAATACAATGTAAGTGCTTGATAAATAACAACAAGGGACAAAAGACCTATATGAGTTCAGTGTGGATGCAAACATCGTAGGCCTAACCACACGGTACATGGAGAGAGAAAAAGGATGGGCAGAATGGCAGGAGGCCACAGGAGGGTCTGCCTGCACCTCACTCCATTCACCTGGACTCAGCAGTGTTCGTTGTATGGCAAATTCACCTTTGTCCTTTGGAATTTTCTGTAATGTTTTTCATTCCGCAACTGGTTGAGTCTGTGGCTGTGAAACCTATGGACGCAGGGGGCTGACTCTACCTAGAGTTAGTTGAGAGAGGTGTGGAGAATTCCCGAACTTAAGTGAAAGATGAGGATGACAGGGGTCGTCAGATTCATTTGAGCCACATCAAGGAATTTGCACAGTTTGGTCATCAATGCAAAGCTCTGTAAGTTTGCAAAAAGGAGAGAATGATGATCAGATTTATATTTTGGAAAAATCTTGCCATGATGTGGAGACTGGGTTCCAGAGTGGACAGAACCCAAAGCAGCCCGCAGCTGACACTATGGAAAGGTGGCCCAAGCAAGAAATGGATGTTCACAGTAGTTGCGGGGTGTTTACTGACTCAGCACATTTATTTTGTCATAGGATTTGTGTGCTTTATTGTTCTAATGTGATTACTAAAAGAGAAATTAGAGCATAGGGGGATGAGGATGAACCTAAAAGAACACCAACTTGTATGTGAAGGTAGAAGGGAAAAAACCTCACGAAGAAACCCAGAGAGAAACAGAGACACAAAGACAACCAAGAAGGTGTAAACCACACATTAGAGGGTTTGCATCCGCAGGGATGAATTAGAAGGACATGTGAGGCCGGGAGGGAACTGGCACGTTCCAGTGCTAATAGGCAGAGGTGGAGAAAAGCAGCCTGATGAGGTCAGAGGAAGAAAGCGAACAAACAACAGAAATAGAGTCCTCAGAGAGAACATGGAGAGTGGCCAACGTGCATCCAAACACCCATGGTTATAAAAGAAAAAAAAAAAGACTGCTCTCACGGTGAATCTTCGACTGTAGGGCAAATGTTGTTATCGCTGTCAGTGTGCAACCATCGATGACACGCAACTTTCTGCTGAAGTCAGGATCCCTAGGTAGAAATGTCCGTCACAGGCACGCCTGCTACTACGCTGATTGGCAGACAAGGAAACCCGACACTACACAGGCTGGTGTCTGAGGTCAGCGCTCTTCCTTTATCCCCCCTTTTCCCCTCCTTCTCTGTCTACCTAGTAACCCATCCCCACACCCCTGCCTGCCCAGAATCAGTCCAGCTGGGGAGGGGTGGTGACCTGGTCACCTGTGCTGATGTTAAAGAAAGGAAGAGAGGAGACACTGGTTCTCTTAGCTGCCCCTTCCTCAGTCTTGCCCTTGAATTATTCCCGGGGATCCAGGCTCCCCCTCATCACAATACTCCCCCGCTCTTCACCTTGGGCCTGCTGAGTTCAGTGAAGAGTTAATTTAACAAGCATGTTTCCCGACAGTTTCACCAATACATGCTGGGTTCCCATAAGCCACTACAGCTTATTTACTGAATTTAGAAAAGTCTGTTGTTCAAGGCCCAGGATCAGAGAAAAAACTTACAAAATCCCAGTCTCTAAAGAGGAGATAAATTTTATCTGTTTCCCTGTGCGCAGAGTTCTACTGAAAGGACTTCCTTACACCATGGCCTCTTCTGTCCGTGGGAAGAGAAAATGGGAGAACGTGGGTGCAAGGTGATTATCCCACTCCTGGGCTCCTTCTCAGACTGATCACTGCAGTCAACACACAAGCATCACCTCCCCAGACCTTCCACCACCCTCCAGGGATAAAAATGTCCCCTGCCATTTTTTTACCACATTGTTGGTCCCTGGCTAACATTTGCTTTTGTTGCCAAATGGTGTGTATACTTTTTCAGAGTCAAATCCTGAGGCTCGAGTCTTAGCATCATGGTTAGGGCAATGTCTGGCCAACCGTAAGTAGAGAGGAGAATATTTTTTAAGTGAATGAGCCAAATAAGCCTTCTTTATAAATCTAAAGATCACACATCTTTAAACTCTGCTTCAAGCATTTTATGGTGGGAAGTTATTTTCTTAGTGCTGGGGCATTTGGACACTCATAAATGTTTTAGGGTATATTCCTCATAGATAGTCAGATCTATTTTATTCTTTTAGAAAGTATGTAAGTTAATGTGTCTGGACTGACCTAAAGGCCTAACTAACTTGCTGCCATGGAACACTTTTTCTGTGGAAAAACACATTTCATATTAAACAAATAGCATTTGTAAGAATAAACAGCTTATGATCACCAAAGGTGGATTTACAATGTGCTAAAAACTCATATAGATGGTCCAAACTCACCAGCACAGTGACCTTGCAAGGACTTTTTGGTGCTGAGCCTGCATAGATGCACTGCCACCAAGTGGTGACTCACATAACCACAGGCTCTTTGGTGAGAAAAAATTTCCTTTTCTGGAGGACCACACACAGATTTTTTTATGTGTACAACTGGAATATTTGTGTAGTCCACAGGTGTCCAAACTTTTGGCTTTCTGGGCCACACTGAATGAAGAGAAATTGTCTTAGACTGCATATAAGATATATAAGATTATTACTGTACCTAAATAAAAATTCATTTTAAAATATTTTAATTTATTGTTATTTTATAAAATAACACAAGCCCAAGTTAATAAGACAATTTATATGTCTGCTTAATAACCATAATTGCCTGTCTTCACAGGTACGCACACCTTTTGGTAGGCTGAAATAGTGCATCAGTAACCGTTGTATTTTACTTGCCAGGTTGCACAAGTGCATGTCTGATGCATACAGGTCTCCATTTGACTGACTATGTATGGTGGCCCCAGGAGGGGGAGTTAATGCTGCACTGTGTCCTCCTGCATGGCCTTCTGCTGTGGTCTCCATAGTCCATGCTCAAGCAGGCATACATAAGTCATAAAAAATATTCCTAAAATTCACATACATTTGTGATCTTGCTAGGCCACATTATCAACTGTCCAGGGCTACATGCAGCCTGCGGGCTACAGTTTAGACATATCTGTTTGGGCGAATAAAATCAACATAAAATCATTCAGAATTCTGAGTGTCACAACCCCAAGCCAAATATATATGTATTTTTTAAAATAAATCAACTCTTGTTATGACAGACCTTAGCACTAACAGTCAGGGGGCATGGATATAGTCTAGTGAACTGATAAGCCTAAATTTGTGCAGTTTATATTTTCCACTTGTGAAATACCTGGTACAAAGATTTATTATAAATATTTTTAAAAATAAGTGTTAAAGACAACCAATGTCTTAACACTGGATTCCATAAAAAGAAATAATCTCAGTCAGTATTAATCAAGAATCTACTGTGTGCTAGGATCTAACCCGTTCACATATATTAATGTATTTAATCCTTAATGATATAGGTACTAATGTTGTCTTAACTGCATGACCTTATTTATAATTAATTGTTTATGGCTCTGGTTTGTACCTAGATGTCCCCCCAAAGCCTCACACAGTTATAGATGGGGCTTTTCAGAGGGGGCTGGATCTGGGGTGTGTGATGCTGGAATCAAGGATGTGACACTGGGATGATTCAGGGTATGATGCTGGGATTAAGGCTGCCCCGCCCTGGGTTTGCGTCTCACCTTGGGCACGTAGCCTGGAAAGAATATAAGGGACAGAAAGACGACCATTGCTTGTCTCTTGTGCTTGCTCCCTTCTGCCTGCAGGAACTGTTTCTCCTCTACAACGTCCCTCTGCCATGGCTCCCTGCCTCAGAGCCAACCATGAGCCTGTACAAAATGTGAGCCAAGTAAGCCTTTCTTCCTTTAACTCTGTGTCAGGTATTTTGTCTCAGCAATGAGAAAAGTAACTAAGACAGTTATATATTAGCAGTCCATTAATCTTGAGTATAAGAGAAAAAATTAATGTCATGGAGTTAGTATAGAAAATTATCCATAAAATAAGAAGATAAGATGTTGAATATTGATAGGTTTCCCTCCCGAGACCTGCCCAGTCCTCACGGCAACAGTCCAATGCTGAGTTATAATGGTGCCTAGCTCCTTCCCAGAGACCCCTGTAGTTTCCTCTTCCCAGCTGCCTTTGCCAAAGCCCACGCAGGCCAACAATGATTCAACCCCCTTCAGCAAGTTAAGCTGAGCAGCCTACGTCAGCTACCCTGTGCCCCTCCCCTCGGAGTGCGTATAAGCTCCACCCCTGTCCTTTGTCCTCAGAGAGCCGGCACAGCTGTCTGGGTGCTGACTCCCTCCACGCCCGCATTCAACTTTTATCTCTTGCTGTTTATATCTCTCTCTTCCTCTGTGTCGTGTTTGATTGAGTACCTAATTCTCACTCAATCAATTATACCATTCAATATTTTGCCAAAGGTGAGCATTTACCCAAGAATGAATACAAATTGTATCCTTTATAATCTACATAGTTAATAATAAATAAAAACAAATTGTAGGTGGGCAACTCTCTTGTGCATCAGTAATATGGGTAATGTAGATAATCAAATTAATTTATACGAATGTGCACTATACCTCAAAAGTAAATTCACCTTAAACAGCAAACATTTATAAACAAAGACTTACTTATATCAAGCATTGCACATTTCTGTCCTTTGGTGTCTGCTTTCCAACCAGGAATATTGATGTGGATGATCTTGCCTGTTTCAAAATACTGGATAATTAAACAGTTAACTGCACTGATGTCCTATGTCAAATAGAATTGAGGTAAAGTATAATCTAAAGCTATTTAATATTTAGTAGAATCGCTCTAAAGCTGCTCAAAACTTTGACACATATTTACTAAAGAAATAGTTACTGGTACATGTTATAAAAGTACCAAAATTATTAATGCATCATAAAAAGAAGGCTACAAATTTAATCATAAAGAAAATGAATGAAAAATTTAGTTTTAAATAGTGTTTACACATCAGTATTGAGCAGTTTAAATTGGAATTTCAGTAAACTTGACTTTTGTATACCATTTCTCAGTTGTCAATTTAATTCATGAAAATCATTTTGAGATTTAGAACCACGTTATGAAGTGGCAAGAGCAGAGATCGCCTTTCCTGCTTCATGAGTGAGAAATAGAAGCTAAATCTCACCATATAAAATTTTAACAGTGTGTTAAAGATAATTGTATAAGATATGTCAAATATTATTTTATATTTCTTGCATTTTTGTTGGATTGTTTTAATAACCAAGCTCTCAAAGATTTTAGACGACTGTTATGATTTTAAGTGACTTTTATTATTAAAGGAAAATTTAAAGGAATACATATAAGCAATTCTAGTAGAAAAAAATAACCAACAAATCGCAGGTTGGACAATGGTGAGCACTGTAACTGTGGAGTAGTATATTTGGACTATGAAATGGAGACAAAGAGCCTGATTCTTGCTAACCTGTGTTAATTAACTACATGATGGCTGAAGCATCTCTATAGCTGTAAGCTAACAATTATGAAATTGTTTCACATAGTAATCACACTAGCTAAGGCTCCCACCATAAGTCTTTGACTTACCCACAAGTTCCATCCCAGGAGAACTGTTCATCAATCGGATTCACTGGTAAGCCAACAAAGTGAGTCTTACGCAGTACAACCTGTGAAGTTTGAAATTTGTTCACAGATCAGGGATTTCTAAGTTTTGTTAAGCAGCTCATTTAGTACTCACTACAAGCAAGACAGGTACTAAGTTTACAAATTAGGAAAGGGGAACATGGAGAAGTCAAGAAATTTGTCCAAAAGTCCTGAGAGCTCCCAGCCTCTGAAGTTAGGTGCTTAAGCACTGAGCCCCAAAGCTATATCCTCAGCAGAGCATTCTCTGCTGATAGGGCAAAATCCAAACATGGGATTTCTGAGACAGACAATAAAGTCAGTTGTTTACAGGCCTTTTCTGCTAAACAATGCAAACCAACTCAAAAACATAACTCCATCTGTGTATCTAAACAAACCCAGATGCTCCCTCATTCCAACTCATTTAGATGCCACCGGATGTCCTTTAACACTATGTTTCTGTCTATATATTAGAAAAACCTATTTTGGAGAAATAATGTAGTGGACTTTGTTTACCCTTTTCTTATCATGAGAATACTTTGAAGCAGAGGGATGCTGAGAAAGCCTCAAAGTGGCAGTGTGACAGGAATTGTGGGATTTCGGCATCCTCTGTGGGCACAAAGTCTCCATCTTCACAAAGCCTATCTCTCTTGTTTTTATCATCTATCTTTTATTTTGCTCTTTAAGTTATTTATACTTTGGATTTCTCCTAGTAGAGAAAGCCATGCAACACTTAACATTCTGTGTCTGGCTTATTTTGCTTAGCATTATGGTTCCACGGTGCATCCATTTCCCTACAAGTGACTGAAATTTCTTCATCTTTTATGACAGAGTAGTACTCCATGCTGTATAAGTGCCATACTTTTTATCTATTTATTGATTAATGGGATCATAGGCTGATTTCAAGATTTAGCTATTATGAGTTGTACTGCTATAAATATGGCTATGCATGTATTATATAATAGGATGTCTTTTAACTCTTTTGGGAAGATACTCAGAGGAAGTATAACTAGTTCAAATGGAATTTCTATTATTTAGATTTTGAAGAAAAAAATATATACTGGTTTCCATAGTGATTTCACTACTTTACATTCCTAGCAACATTGTAGAAATGTTCATTTCCCTCCAAAGCCTAACCAGAATTGTTTTTTGTGTTCTTGATGATAATCATTCTTTTTGCAGTAACATGAAATCTTGGTTTTATTTTGATCTGCATTTCTCTAATGGCCAATGATGACAAACCTTTTTTCATGTACTTCTTTTGAGATGGTTCTATTCTTTTCAATTGCTCATTTTTAACTGAGTCTTTTACTTTTTGGGAGGGTCTACTTTTTGAGTTCTTTATATATTCTAGATATTAGCCTTCTGCCCAAGGAGTAGCTAGAAATATATTATAGTACTGTTGATGACACAAAGAAAAGCAAGAATTTGCATACAGTAAAAACCAACTAAAAGCAGCAACTATGCTACCCTTAAAAATAGAAAATAAAATAGCAACAACATATAATAGATTTATGGACAAAATGGATGTTGACATAAGAAAATAGATTTTCAAGAATAGAAATACAGTGACAATACTTATATACAGTAAATATGTACTAAAAGCAACAACTATGGCACCACTAGCAATAGAAAAATAATTAGCAATAATAGCATAAACTGAATAGCTAAATTTAATAAAGCTTAATAGTAATAAAATGGAGGGGTGAAAAAAGGGAAAATTGAAGGAAGAAGTAAAATTTGAAAAAAAATTAAAGGAAGGTAGAGGAGAGAAAATTGAGATAAAATTCACTTAAAGAATAAACTAATATAAATAGAAGTAGGTAACAAACAATAGCAAAAGACATGAAAAGCAGAAAAGGAGTAAAATAAAGAACATAAGGAAAGGTATAAAAGAAACAAACTATGACAAAACCTCAAATAAATAAAAATAGAAAAAAGTCCAAGAAATTACACATTGCAGTGTTTCAAAGAGTAGTTTCTTTCTGTCCTTGTAGTGCTGTAATTCACTGGTTATGGGGGCGGGGTAGTGAGTCACAAATACTGCCCTTCGTATTACCGCACCGACTCTTTCTGTGTGAATGCTGAATCCGCTGCAGAGGGTCAGTCAACATTGTGTTGTTTTCCTCGTGGCTGTATTCACTGCAGAAGCTTTTAGTACTTGTGGCTTTCTGTGCAGTCTGATGTACTGCTATCCACAACTAGCTTTGAAGTCTGGGCTTGTTAGGTACCTAACTTGCTCCAGGGGCCTTTCTGTCTGTGTGTTCCAGGATATGACAAACTTCTAAATCAAAGCACATCCCTGATTATTTTTGCAGACAGGGAAAACAAACAGACCGCTAAGTTCTGTCCTGCAAGTAAATGTGAGGGGAGTCAAGCAGTCCACTCAACTTGAGCCCAGCACTTTTAAACCTAGATCTCTCAGAAAACTACACATGACCAGCCTGGCTTCTCACAGGTGACAGGCCACTGTATCTTCCAGAGCCTGAGCTCCCCAGTGTTTCAACAGCCCAAGGGTTAGTATCTATCCTGCCCCTTTTCCGTTACTGCCTCGTATTCTTGTAGCCATCTAGTCACTGTAGTAGGGTAACCTCAGAGACAAGAGTGTGGTTGTGCCAAGGCTTCTGGTTCCTGGAGTAGCTCAGTCTTAAACAATAAACCTCTTCTCAAAATGTCTCCTGAGGGGCTGGGGATATACCTCAGTGGAATAAGCGCTTGCCTAGCAAGTGCAGGGTCCTGAGTTCGATCCCCAGTACCTCAAAAAAAAAAAAAAAAAAAGTCTCCTGATTATATCACTCTCAGATAGGGCAGGCTTTGAAGTGTTTCCCCTCTCGTGCTAGCCTGCCATGCAAAAGGAGTCATTTCTCAGGGTAAAACCTGACAATGATTTTTACATACAATAACCGGGGACTTTTCTTGGGGCTGGTGCTTCTGGTTCACTGGGGCCGTCAACCCTCTCTGAGATTACCTTGTGTTTGTGGAGACAGAGCCCCACCTCTGCAAGAGTTGGAATTAGCATTCCCGACTGCTTTGTTCTTTTCTCTGTGTGTCTTTGGTTTCATTTCTCCAGCTTCTCTGTGGTTTCTAGTTTTCCTATCTGCTCTTTCTTGGTTCCCAGAGCCATGTTTCTCTTTCTCTTTGCTACATTGTTCTCCAGGGTCTCCACTGTAGGTCCTGGAGTGGCTGTAATTTGATTGTGGGTTTTACTCTGTCATTTTTCCCTTTTGATATCAGGGTTTAGCAAGCCCCTTTCTCTCAGCATTCTTTGACTGAGTAGACAAGAGTATAATTAGTGCCAGATCAAACCATTAATAAATAATTTCTTGGTGATTAGCATTTCTGGTAAGTCAAAGGTAGTCACCATATAGGGGTATGTACTAACCTTGACTAAAACTCAGACATAGAAACAGCTGTCTATCTATCTATCTATCTATCTATCTATCTATAATGAGTATTATTGTTAGTGCCTGTATGATACATAGATTCATGGGCTAGGAAGTGATTTTACTCTGACAGCAAGGTAGCTGTGAAGACATAGGACTTACAGAAGATTAAGTTTACTGTGTAGCACTGTTTACCTTTAACAGTTCCTCTCTTGGAGAAGAGAATAACTGCATAAAGTTCACTTCTGCTTTCTTATAAACAAAGGCTGTCAAATTTGTACAGCATATAGTTCAGAATTAGGAAAACGTTTGTTCCAAGTGAACACCTTGACTTGTCCTATATATTAGTTGTTTAAAAACACTTTCATGTCAAAGTCTCACAGTTCACCAGTTACAAAACTCAGATATTGATAAATTTAGTCATAATCTAATTTCTTTCCAAATCAACAGGATTGGAGAAGGTGTAAGGAACACTATTTTTATGGTCCCTTTCTTAGGGAAGTTGTTGTTTTTCTAATTATCTCTCCATTGACTTTTTAGGGCCATGCTTTCCCTAAAAACTGGTCTTCATGACCGCCCATTTTATTGAACGAGCACCACAGGATTCAAGTTCATGGTCATTTGTACAAAGGCTAATAGAGCAGTGCTCTTGTGAAAACTAAGTAAAGACTTACTACTAAATGGATACATCCTGAAAATCCTAAAGGGCAGAGAAAGTTCCCAAAACAATTGAATTTGACATAAATTCTCCTCTTTTAAAAAATGTGGTAAAATACACATAATATATTACCATTTTACCCACTTTAAGTGTCAATTCAGTAGTGGTCATATGTTATTCATGTTGTGCAACCATTATACCATTATTTTCCAGAATGTTTTCACTAATCTAAACTTAAATTTTGTACTCAATATTTATTTTAGGTACCTCATATAAGTGGAATTATGGATTATTTGTCCTTTTGTATTTTATTTAATTTAGTAAAATGTCTTTGAAGGTCATACTCTTATCATGTATTAGAAGTTCACATTTCTTTAGCTAAGTTACATTCCAGTCTATTTTTTGTTATAAAAATCAAACTTTTGTTGATAATTTATTTGTAAGTTTCTCTATATCTGTAATAAAGACTTTTCCTTTCTGTTTTCAATAAAGCTGTCATTTACAGAACAGATGGTAGTTATGTGTATGTAGGTGTGATAGTTAACCATGATGCCAATATGAATGGATTAAGAAATGCCTACCAGGTCAGTGGAACACAGTTCTAAGTGTGTCTGGAGGACTCACTTGTAAGCTGCCAAGTGCAGAGGGAAAACCCCGCTTGGACAGGGCAGCACCAACATATGGGCTTGTAGCCTGGATGGTATAAAAAGGGAAAGAACGAGGAAATCTTTCCTCCTGCCTCTCGGGAGAAGCTCCAGGTTTTGACATTGCCTTTTTTTTTTTTAATTTTTTAAAATTTTATTTTAAAGACAAAAGAATGGAGACATATGAACCAGAAAAGCCATGAACAATACAGAAAATACAAAGTTATACAGAATATAGTAGGGAATTAGAACTGGATGTTGTATTACATAGTTATCTTCACATTAGTTAACACAAAAACATTAAAGGAAATACCAAATTATAGATAAGATAGTAGGGAATTTGCACTG